>CABFWO010001528.1:150238-168131 GCA_902155825.1 Timema genevievae | reverse complement strand
ATTTTACTTAGCTTATGCCCCTCTATTCTCGTTATGATGTTTACGGTGGCCTTAAACTACGAGGTAATAGAGAGGGCGTAACATCTAGAATAAATTAAATATTAGGGAAAAAACATCAACTTGTCCACAAATTGAGTAAACAAAGAAAGGCAATCTATAACAAACTCAATCTTTACCTAAGCATGATCTTAAATCATTTAAATAACAACACGTTGTTATAGAGATATGTTGGGGGAAAAAAGGTACCACAGTTTACCAAAAAGAAGAGATAAATAATATTCTCTATTACAAAGACATATTGAATAATAAGCACCATACTTTAGCAAAAAGCATCACGGGACACTGAGACACGTAGCTAGAATTTGTTTATTTTAAATTTTTAATTCATTGTTAAATAGGCGCTAATTTCCACTTCGATTTTTAGCTTTATTATCGCATTGCTAATGAATCCCCTTTAAGATAGTCTTACATTTTGTTTTCATCTATTTTTATATTTTTTTAGTCTGGCTATACATAGAAAAATATATTTATTAGTATATTTATCGCCCCTATTTTTAATTTCTAATCTGTCCAATTTTATGATTATTGTGGGTTTATCCTTTTACACATTGCCAAATTTAAATTTTCTTCCGTGCTAAATGGAAGATTTTTGGCTGCTATCCTCCCCCCTTCCTCAAAGTTCCTTCAGTTCTAATATTCCCATTTTTAAATTTTTAAATTTATTTGATTATCTTATATGTTTATTAGCGGGCTTGCCAAATTACAATTTTAAACAACAAAGAAAAGTAGTGTTATTTATTAACTGTATAAATTTAAATTTTCCCATTTCCTGGGTTTCAATTTTGAAATTAGATACGGTCAAAAGTCTTTGGGATATTTGGGGATGTCTATTGACTTAAATGTCGAATTTCTATCTTATATCACACCAAAAAGTGTTTTTTATATTAGTTTTAGGAATCTTGAGAAACCCTCCTTCCTCATTAAATGTTTCTTTAGTTTGATATTTAAGGATCAGACCTTAATGGTTGTTTGGGCTTATTCTTATACCCACCTGACAAGTTTCAAACTATTACCATACTAAAAGGTAATTTATTTATATATTTTTGGGATTTTTACTAGCCCTACTTTACCAGCCCCCTTTCTAAACAGTAATTATTTAAAAGTTATTTTGTTATCGGAGTGATCCTTTTACATTCTTGGCAAATTTAAATGTTCTGCCTTGAATAAAATATTGTTTTATTTTACCTAAGTCTCCTCCCCTCAAAACGTAATTTTCTTCACTAAATCTTAGGTCTTTAAGGGTTATTTGGAGTATTCTTTTCTTTATAGCTTCTTGCCAAATTTTAGGGTTTTTTTGCTACAGTGAAAAGTTGATGTTTCTTTTAGTATTGGAAATCGTAACCCACCCCACTCCTCATCACCTTTTCATCAAAACCGTTTTCATCATATAACCCGAAGGGTAGTAAGACGCGGTGCTAAAATAAATAATAATTTCCTAATAATCTCAATTTTGTTTACGAATTAGGTTATCTAGAGTTAACATTTTACCTGCCTGCTAAATAAAAATTCCTCCTTCCCTGTTTCCCAACTTTATAGTAAACATTTATTAATTTCAGCCCTTAATACCTATTTGGAATAGTCTTTTACCTGTCTGCCAAATTTCAGTTTTCTACCACACTTGTTTATTATTAATTTTTGAAATTTCGATCCCTTCCACGCTTATAAATTTCAAATTTTAAGATTAATTGGGCTATTTGTATTTGTCTCTATACCTCTTTGCCAGACTTTAATTTTCTACCTCATTAAAAATATAGTTTTTAATTCAAATTATAGGTGCTCCATTTCCTGGAGCTCCATTTCTAAATTTCTCAATTTTAAAATTATTGTGGTTTTATGGGACCACCCCACCACCTTCCTGCCAAGCAAAATTTCAAGTTTCCAGACCAAGGGGTTGGGAAAATACGGTGATGAGTGAGTCAATGACTCGCACCTCTTTTTGCCCCTCCACTCTCTCTTAGGGGATGAAATTTGAAATTCCTTTAATAATATCTAACCCAATACTATAAATGAACCATCATTTTAAATTTCAAGGATCTATGTTCACTGGTTTAAATTATACATCAATGAATTTTGAAAATATTCATCCCCCTTTTTCACCCCTTTGAGGTAAAATTTCTAAAAACAATGTCTTAATTCCTGCCTGGAACTAAAAAGGAACCTCCACGCAAAATCCAAATTTTAAATGGTCAAGGTCTTCGGGGATACGGTGATGTTCAGTGAATCAGGGCTTTCGCCTTTATATAAATAGAATATTTCAGCCCCACACCTTAATTACTTTACTTTAAGAATAGTACGTAGAAAGCATAAAACAGTATGTTTCACCCCTTACAACTTGTGAACTGTAATGATTTGAAACCAATGCACTATTTATAGCTACCAAGTAAGCTAAAGCGTCGAGAATTTCTGCAATAACTTGATCTTTTATACATACTAATTTGATCCAAGGAATGGACACAATAGTGACAAACAGCTGACTTAAATCTAATAAAAATGTAATGTACTCTAATTTTAACTAGATCCTTTTATTTATGTTTCAAACTTACCTAAAGCGTTGAATTTGGTGAAGAACACGGGTGTCTTTATGTTAACAAGAGGCATTATTATGACTATTAAATATAAAGGCACGGTCCTTAGGTTCCATATTTTGCTGCTAGGGTTCTCTTTACTATCCAAAGGATGTGTTAGTTCATTTCTACTTGATTGTATATAATCTGAAAATAAATAGCACATTATAACTAGTTATATTTAGATTTGATATTCATTATTGAGTGTTTGAATCATTGTTGTTACGGGTGATTTTTTATTTTTAAAATACATGTTATTACTCGTTCATGATAAAAGTATTTTAAATAATCTAACGGAATACAGATTTGGAACTTGAGGAAATTTACTCGTATTGTGTATAGGAATAATGGGATGGAGTGTGGTGTGGGGGGAAACAATTCAGTAAGCCCCATCGAGATTTAAACCCTGACCTTCCACTAAGGAGCCAACCAGACTAGCTGAGCCTGACATTCACTCCACGTATCAACCAAGGTGGGGTACAGGTTTTTAAAACAAGTGGGGCTGTAAGAATCTTAAACAAACCTTAAGCTTAACTCCAAATATATATGACCCTATTTCCTAACAAAGCTTGATCATTGTTTGAATAATGTTTCAATGATCATGACCAAGTTTAAGAACCCATAATTGGTGTATGTGGTGTTAGAACACATTTTTATATAAAGCACATCCAAATGGATATATATATTTGAGCCCACTAAAATATCAAAATTATTTGTATTTATTGTTTTTGAATAATAAACTATTCTAAAATGTTTAAAAATATTGACATGGTAATAATCACAAATTATGTATTATGACATAAATGTGTATTTAGCGAAAATATAAAAAAATATATATACAGCACCAATTAAAATGTATTTCTTGGATGTCCATGAGTGTTAATTAAACCAGCTGATCTTGGTCAAATAAATTTTCTAATTATAATATATATTGTAACAGTGACACTGGAGCAATCGCCTTTATATATTCCACCTTTGGCTATGTCTTAAATATTGGCCTACGGCTAAATAAATGAACAAATAATTAAAACGTCACAGTTGGTTTAATTTAACAATGAGAATATTAAAGAAGGTCCCCAACAATGTCAATTCTCAAACCAAATTTTTATATGAAAGAGAGTACAAAATTTATGATCCCCCCTACCACCACCTCTAAAAAGATTAAAAATTATTTAAAACCTAATTGAACAACCTTAGAGTGTACAAATTTTGATGAACGTAAACTGTGGGCCTATCTTTATTGTCTGATAAAAAAAGCGTATTATTCTTTTAAAGAAATGACTATTACCAGAGCTGACTGCATGGATATTGTTTCATAATCTGAGCTTGGCTGAACAATGTTTTTAAGAAGTAGTTTCATATTCTCTCTCCTTTTGAGCACTACAAATCGTTACAATTATCTTTCATACTCATGTTAACTTGAACTAGGCCCTATATAATCTAAATCTTTATTCACACACTGGCCTTAAGTTGATAGCATAGTTTGCTTGAGCCGTATAGCAATTCACAACATTGCAGAAATATATAATATGATGGTTTTGTTGCTGAGACACAACTTCACACTGATCGACACATGCTCGTCCCATTTAAGCTGAGGTGGAAGGGGATGTGATAAAAGGTCTTGACCCAGCAGTTTTTATAGCAATACATTTCTTTGTCCAAAATAAATAAAAAATATTGCCCCAGTAGCAACGTGTAGTTTAATTTTCTTCAAATGGTAGTATCAACAGTTGTGGAATAGCTGTAAAGGATGTCCTGGAATTTATTGACAACTTTTTCTCTTCATATAAATAGTTTGTCATCTAATGCTGCTATGCCCATAACAGATATTCAATAATTGTTGATATCACCATGTGAATAAAATTAAACTAAACGTTGATACTGGAGCTATATTTTATTTATTTTATCCAAAAACTTTTGCTATAAAAATTGCGAAAACAATTACATTTTCATAGGTCCCATACATCCCCACTTTGATTTGTTGTTTCAAATCGCTTCAGCACATTTGACATAGAGGGGATTATCTATCTTTAGTTGCACAGTTCATGTGATGAATAGATTTGGTTGGCTGTGAGTACTCATTGCCTTTCATAAGTAGATATTTGTAGTGCAGAGCCAATAAAACTGGAACTATCTCAGTTAGAGCCAAGCCGGCAAAGCGGATGCCTCCAAGATCTTGTTATTGGTACACAGTTCATCACCTTTTGGTTTTACTCAGGTTTTCCTATGAATGTGTGAATCCACAGTAATTTATTGATAGCCAAATCCTCTAGCTTTGTTAGAGTTTACGTATACAGTAGTAAGATAACTAAAAATACCAGCTTTGTCTCATGACAGAAAAGGTCGAACTCGTTTAAGCTACTGTAACTCTAATCCTCACCGTGAATAAGGTTGACGAGATCGAAGAGGAAGCTGCTCATCAGGATGTAGTAGATTATAATACAGCAGATCATTGAGAATACGGTGGTGATCTTTACCACCAGTTCGTAGTTTCTTCCCAGCAAAAGTCTGCAGAGCTCTCCCAAGTCACCCAAATGATCAATCTCCCGTCCTGAATGTAGTTAATTAGAGGGGTAAAAAACTGGCAATCATACCAACTCTGCAATTTAATGTTGAAAAATTCACTCGCTTCATAAGACATTAATTTATTAGCATCTGTGTCAAGAAAGTTAAAATAATTTAGTGGTGGAAATTTATTTTCCCACATTATAAAATTGTATTTAATATAATTTACTTTGGTTGGAGAAAGAATGGATGTCATTATGACAAGGTTCCTGATGTTATAAAAAGTAGTTTAGGTTTCTAAATAAATGTCATGAACTAAATATTCTCACAAAAATCTCAAAAGTCTGAACTTATGTTGTGTTTTACTGCAAACCTTGTGATTTAACAAACAATAAAGTTGACTTGCTCAATTTCCCACGTAGTTACGCCAACTATTTGTATTTAATACAGAGAATCAATAATAAAAGATAGTAAGAACATTTTTCTAATAAATACAGATTGTTCATCTTGATACCACGACAGTGTTGATGTGGTTTTCAATCACCATGGTTTGCTTTAAGCCCAAAACTACTCGTCCTTTTCTCAAATTTGTGAATAGGTGTGAGTTGTCAAATATAGATAGAAAAGCCGAGGGAAGACCTAGCCATTTGTAATATATAGCTTTATTCCCACATAAATAAACGAACAAGAAGAGAGCTCATTAATAACAATAATAAATATTATAACTAGGTTTAGGAGTGTTTGTTAGAATGCTGGTAGGAAGGTACTTTTAGCAAATATAAACATAGGCCTATACCATAGGTCCAAGTGCAGACATTCCGTCACGTTTGGTCCTGGCGTGATATTTTTTAGTGGGGCAAGCTTATAGGGGCTTTTTGTACAATTGAGTGCAATTGAGTGCAATTTAGAAGAAAACATATATTTACCCCAGTCCCTGAAATTAGAATCTGTAAAATGAGCAATTTTGTCGTGGTCGTTGATGTGAAGGGAAATCTAAAGCTACAGTTATAAATATATGTGTGTGAAGTAAAATAATAATATTATTATTATAATACAAATAAACTCAATATATATAGATGCTAAATATTATCAGCATTGTTTTCTTTTCTAACTATTAATTGCTATTGCCATCATGTTTAGAATATATAGCATATTATGAGTTGTAGATTTCATGAGAATGTGTGTGTGGAGTTATTGTGTGTTTTTTCTCTCTCTCTCTCTCCTTTAGTTCTACTTTTCTCATTTATTTTATTTCAATATATTCTAAATTTACAACAATATATGTGGTAAAAAAAATATTTTTAATAATATTTTTTGTTACAGCGATTATAAATTAGTTTTTAGCACATAAGTATTAAATGTAGATTTTTTTACCAAGGGGTCGGTATAAGAAAAGGCGCAAGCCTTAACTTTACCCAAAAAAATAGGTTTTAATATTATTATGTTTTGTCTTTAAAAAATTAATATCTTTGCCTATAAAAGTAAGTGAGGTTATTGATTTTAATTAAATCTATTTTATTGCTGTATTCATTATTTATCATTATTTCATTATTTTAACATTAATTTAATAGATAGGTAGGTAATCAAAACTTCTTCAGTAAGGAATCTTATTTATGTTGGTCAGATTTACTACTCCCAAAACATTTATGAAAACCATGACCGAGAGAATATACATCGTATATTTCATAGTAGTACTTCCTTGGTTATTTCGGTATTGCAGCCATCATTAAATCAGCACAAATCTCACAGTAAAAATTAACGAAGAAAGTTTGAACCATGTAGACGGGGCATCAAATTGAGATGATTTGATAATGTTCCACCACTTGAGTCCTAGTTGTGTGTGTGTGTATGTGTGTGTATGTGTGTGTGTGTGTGTGTGTGTGTGTGTGTGTGTGTGTGTGTGTGTGTGTGTGTGTGTGTGTGTGTGTGTNAAATGACGAGGATCACCCCGGCCGCTAGTCCGGCCTTGTCGATACCCCACGCGATGGCCAGAGTAGTTGTCCCCATCATCGTGTTCCAGAGGGCGAAACTTCAACACAATCAGTTCAAACAACTTTTAGACCACCAACCCACTTCAGTGGTCAAATGGTTTAAGGCGTCACTCTCGTGTTAGACTGGCCTACTGAAGACTGGGAGATCGGGGCTCGAATCCCAGTCGTACATATGTTTTTATTTTTACAATGATCTCCCATTCTCTCTCCACGCAAATGCGGGTTGATTACTTTTAAAATTCTTCCTTTCTCTCACTGCCCCATTTTTGTAACTACACTGGTTATCATCGCTGAGGTAACTGCATGGTTACTATTGGTAAACAGCGTTGTCATTCTCTTGATATCGCGTGGTCAATCTTCCCTTGAACATAAGATAAATTTTGCAACGCTGGTCCGTTGATGTTGCCAGTAGCTCCTTATCACCTCATCACACAACCTACACGACTTAACTGAAAGCGAGGAGATTTGGCAACAGTTAAATGAGAGAGAGTGGAGGGAGATAAAACTTATTTTCCATAAAACTTGATTCACACGTTCGCCGAAAATAGAAAGCAGAATCTGCTTAAGTGGGGCAGAAATTCACAGCATACATGTTGACCCATGATGAATTGCAACGTTAACTTAAAACAGCTGATTATCAACATAATTTATCTTCTAGTAGCTAGAAATATGTTTTAGATAATTCTTCGAACACATTATTTCAAATGATAACGTTGTGCCGTGGCAAAATCCCATACACCGATACACACGATTTACATTAACGGGTTATTTCAAATATCTTCGAAACGGGTAAAACCGGGCAGTCTTCTAGCTTCTGGCTGTAGAGCGCATGCGTTGTCAAATGCGCATGCGGACTTATTTGAGATGGTTGGTTTTAAGATTTGATTGGTTCTCTTGTGCCGAACATCCCAGGCAGAGCGGATGAAGTAGAGATTAGTGGAACTTTAGCAGAACAGCTCGCACCGATAAAGCGTGGATCTGTTAACGTGACCACGTTACTGTTCTGCACTTGTTTTTCGATGAACGTGTGAATCAACAGTAAGAATTGCAGTTTCCTCAGCAATGATATTGAATATATCATAATTATATGCGTATAGCTTGAACAAGTAATAATGATACCGTGGTGGTGATCTAAAAAAAATTATAGCACTTTAGTTAAGTACTGGGCTTGAAAAATAGGTGAAATACGCCACTGAGCCCAATATTGTATAAAACATGTAGGCCTGTAGCTTTATCTAACCTAAATGTTTGTTTTGGTCAGTAAATGATAGCACTGTTTAACTACTGTGGTGATATCTCAGTATGATGATAGTATTATTGGATTAGATTAGTATTTTTGACCCTAAACACTAATTTTGTTTAGGGTTTTTGCATCATCTTGGCCATCCTAAATTTAGTTACACTAATATTGTAGGGATAATAAACATAAAATGTATAGAAATGTTACAACACTTGCGTGTATAAAGAGTGGAAAACCCCGACCTCACTCTCACTTGCAAACCCGACCAAATGAGCTTGACGTTTTGTCCACGCTCTTACCGATGTGGGTGTGTACACATTAATGACTGTGTTTACTACTAGTGACTTAACAAATACGACCCAAAAACGGGATTAGGAGAGAAAACAGTACCTGTAGCTGGTATTAATTACTAAAACTATTTTGTATAAGTACACAAGATGGGGAATGTGATTAGTTCCAATACTGGCTATAAATGACTTTACAAATTTAAGCTATGTAACCAGTATAAATAAATTTAATATTTCTTTTTTGACGGTGACAGTTATCATCCAAGATAAAATGAGGTAGTTCACCATTTGGAAAACATATTGGCCAAGATTAAACCTTAGGCATATGAAGAACCTCTTTCCGTCGTGGGTTTTGACGAAGAGGCATCATGCTAAAATGTGATTGCTAAATCTCTACAACTTACTCTAGCACTTTATATCGTAACCTTGAGAACTCACATATTCACAAAAGTTCCATTCATTTTCTCAGCTCGTCTTACGAAAACGCATAAGGATGCTAGAGAAATAATTGCTCCATCAAAAATAGGACCGTGTTCCAAAAATTGTCCATGGTCATGCTGAAACAATTTTTTTTAGTGTTATTCATATATTTCAAGAGTTCAAAACCGATAAAATCACTCTCAAAAATAAATCAATTTTTATAAACTATACCATAAGCTGCTATTTAAAAGTACCAATATCAATATTCCAAATTATCCACAGTATTTTTTTTCTATTTAAACAATAAAATGCTACTGAATCTTATGTTGATAAATGTATACACTTTTATTATTGGATAATTGACCCATCAAAACTAAGCCTGACTCTTGTGTGGCTACATTTAAACAAGATTTATAATTGATAGTTTGAAAAAATGATAGTTTTAGATACACACAATTCACCTAATCTATGAAAAACTTTTAACAGATACACACGCAAATATTTCCAACATCGATTGAATCCCATTTTTCTGCGTCATAATAAATAATTAAAATATAAAGTAACAAGGCAAATGCACGCACATGAGAAGTATCGTTTCCTTATTTATTGAAACATAACTCCTATTCTAGAAAATGCCACCACGAACTGCCACAAATTAGGAAACTGTAAAAATATGTTTTACCATTTTATATGTTAAAAATAAATGTTCTACATATTTTTAGATTATTATCAAAAACCATATCAATGAATTCATAACTTCCTAAAGAATATATTTTCCGAAATTCTCCAATCGGTTATTGATTAATGGTTAATGCTTTATAGTACGCCAGCCATATAATATAAATAAAAATCCTCAGTATTTCCTGCTAATAGCAGGCATCCATGATAGATTAATCACACATAGAATGTGGAAAACAATGTGCGTGGATGCCAAGCATGATTTTGAATTTAAAGGCTAATTTCAAGGTCAAATAATGTCAAATTGGGTAATTTTGTATTTTTAATGGATTCAGTGTAGAATTAGTAAATATATCAAATGAAACTAAATTAGATACAATGTATATTTATCTAGATTAAGATCTAAAATATCATATTACATGTTAATATGTAGCCAAATGACCCACAAAACTACCACTTTCTCAAAAACATATTTTTGTGCAGAATCAAGTTCGCTAACAATCTGATTAGTGGTAACTCTTTTTATTTTATCTTTTCCAGGTTGTCCCTTGTGTATAACACTTGTATGGATTCACAATAGATACAATCATGGCCATGAATCCATTGTCCATGATTTAATGTTCTTGGAGAGGACAGTCTCGTGGCTGACGGAAACAATAGTGATATCTACTCAGATAATAACGTCTTGCCTTTTTTATAATTAGCAACCAGGGATGCTGCATCAAGTGAAGTGATTTATAATCTTTAAACACCTCAAGAACGTGAAAAGCAGTCAGTTGTCTCCAGTATTAATAAAAGAATTATAAAGGAAAATTTGGGTGTCATACCGTACTTAAAAAACACAAATCGAAAACCTTTGCTGATCTTTACAAGGCAATACTTATTAACAAAGATAAAAAACAAAAAATATCAAACCTGACAGAAAATTACTTCGGAGATTGCTTAATATTGTAACTTCTGGTTGAAATGTTGAAACGATTAATGTATTAAAGCATTAAATGTTTCCAATCCCATTGTAATTAGCTAAACCAGGAGGTAATATGAATGCAACACCAAAAGCAGAACTTACCACTACTTTGATGACTGGACTTTCCCTATAATTGGAAGTTCCCGCTTCTTTCATGTGATGATTTATGGGCATTTAGTTATTCAGGCTCTTGGAAAGCCTGATAAATATCTCACCTTTGGTGACTACGCCCATGTGTTTATACGATACGTGACACATTACTCTGAAGAGCATAGTACAAGAGTTGACGTAGTTTTTGATCGCTACATTGGGGTGGGTTCTGTCAAAGCAGGAATAAGGTTAAACCGATTAGGTGAGAAGAAGCCAGTTTTCAAGATGGTTGATGGAGAGTGTGTCCCACTTAAAGAATTTTTTGCATAATTCATTGCATTAGATGAAAATAGGGCCGAACTTGCCAAACCAAATTAACAAGGAAACAAAATGTCATGCTTATTGGAAACCACGAAGAGGCTGATACCAGAATGGATATAATAATTCTACACTGAATCCATGCAAAACATAAAATTATCGATTTTGACTTAATTTGACCTAGACCTTGAAATTGACCTTTAAATTAAAAATCAATCTTGGCATCCACCCACATCCTTTTCCATATCCTATACGTGATTGATCTGTCATGGATGCCTGCTATTAACAGATAATGTCGATTTTAAAAAAATTCTGAATAACTTTTACAAGTTTGGCTGGTTTACCATAACTCTATTCCAATATCATTATTATCATCATTATCATGCACAGTTTCTTGCCACTGGCAGGGTCTGTCTCAAACATAAGCCTCTCCGTTTACTCCTGTCCTCCCATCATCTTTCTCCCTCCACGCCAGCACAATCCACTCCTCTCCTCTCCACACTCTTTTTATCCACCTGTCCCTGGGACTTCCTCCTGGCCTCCTGCCCACCACCTTCATTTTTAGCATATCTCTTGGAATCCTACCCTCTTCCAGCCTCTTAACATTTCCATACCACCTCTAACTCGCCCAATCTATCTTATCCTGTAGATATTTCTTCTTCACTCTTTCACTCTCCCTTTCATTCCTCACCCTGTTCATCCTTGTCACTCCCAACTTATTCCACAGAAATTTAATCTCGCATGCCTGTATCCGACTCCCATCCCTTTCCTTCCTCACCCAGGTTTCTGATGCATACTGCAATATAAGGAAATACCTGTACATCACTCCTTAGCACCTCTGCGGCAAATCTATACTATATTTCTATAAGAGGAGACTTGTTGTTCTATACTTTACAAAAACTGATATCGGTACTGTACATTACAAAATCTAAAAGTTTGATACATGTTCATCTCACCATAATTTTAAATTTCAAGAAGTATAGATAAGCTACATTACTGTTACGTTTATATTTTTTTTTCTTAGTTGTTTCCATGAGACCAAATATTTTGGGAAGCGATTGATAACCTTGGTATGCCACAAATGGTTACTCTACTCACAAGCTAAACCGTTCCCAAAGTCAGATGCAGGCACGCATAAAACCTTAATTTGATGTTTTTAATCAAAAGCGTTCTATATTGAAATATGACGTAATACTTTATTTTCTTATCTATTTACAATTCAATTGGAACCATTTCTTCTAAGGGAAAGAAAGGATAGAGTTTTATTTTTGTATAGAGCATTTGTAAATAACAACAAATTGAAACGTTAAATTCAAAATACAATTGATATTTTACAATTGATGAAAATAAGTTTCTTTTTACCATCACGTATTAATACCCTTTGGGATGTACGGGTAAACTGGTGCTTGGTCCTTATATGATTAAAACTATCTTATAAAGAATCCCCAGAGACCCACGGACCCATGGCTAACTGGATGAAATACGAAGACCTTCAGAGGAAATCATTTCCCTATAACGTATATCCTCACCAGAAGATCTCCCTTGAATGTCCTCAGAGGGGTAAGTCCCTTGGATACTCTCTTAGGTATCCACTATTGAGAGACCCTTAGGATGAGAAACCTTCTTGAGCTCCACAGGGATAAAGGTCCTGAACAACTTTAAAGGGAAATTGTCCCAAATTACCCTCATATAGAGTTGTATACCCTCAGATACGTCCCTGAACATATTCAGAGATAATGTGACCCTGACGAGCGTCATAAGGAGGAGTTTCATGCGAACTCTTTTTATCGCTTAGGAAATTGTTATCACAGAATGCCATACTGCTCAATTTGCCCCTTCATCCTTTAGGTTAAGTTTCTACGAAATGTTCTAAATATTGGTTATTTGTTCATGTATAAAGTAATATTCAAAGATATTTAGAAATGATATTTATAAATGTCACTATTACAAATCCTATATTTTCCGAGAAAAAATCCAAGAAATAGGTTTCCAAGCGTAAACATTGATGTCTAGTGAAAGTAGTAATAATAAGAATATAACTTGATCATGTTGAGGTACAGCTGTAGGGCTTTGTTCAGAATCCTCATCATCGTGTTCCTGGTCCATAGTAATTATAAGGGCCAAAACCTAGAAAAATGTACGATAAACATTAGCCCTTTCTGTGTTTACTGAATTTTTATATCTACATGCAAATTATACCCAATGTTGCGTTACTGCGGCAACGTTTCAAATAATAAATCTTTTTGATGGAGGTTAAATTGTTACATATACCAAATATATGTTATTAGTTGACAACTAGTTAAAGAGCACCTTCTCTCCGTTAGATAAGACAAATTTTACCATCCGATTTAAAATAATGTTTAGTATGCGTTCATTTCCAAAGAAACTCTGAAATTGTTTGGAAGTTTATTTAAAATATGTTTAGACAATTTAAGTAAGTGGATAACAGTTTAGTAACGGATTAGTATCAACTATATGATGTCACGTGAAACACATTATCGTCAATCAGAGCTCTCTACAGTGAGTTTGATACACCAAGGTAGATAAAGAGAAAACACAATAGAACAGTTTAGAAAATTCAAACATCTACTTTTGCAGACAACAATGATACTATTTTAGTATATAATTAATATTATATTGTAGGTACCAATACTATCTCTCAAAAGTGACAGCCGCAGTTAACATGACCTAAGATCTAATCTCACGGTCGAGTAACAGTTAGATGCATGACTACTCTTGAAACATAAAATAATATTTAACACCGCGTCTTACTACCCGTTCGGGTTATACGCTTAAGTGCTAATTACGCTAATGGATTAGGAATTGGGAGGGTTGAATTTAGAGGAAGTGAACCCGCATTTGCGTGGAAGGAGAGTGGAAAACAATTTAGGAAAAACCACCCCAGTTCACCCGACCGAGATTCGAACCTCGATCTCCCCGTCCTC
Organism: Timema genevievae; assembly: GCA_902155825.1. Taxonomy (NCBI): domain Eukaryota; kingdom Metazoa; phylum Arthropoda; class Insecta; order Phasmatodea; family Timematidae; genus Timema; species Timema genevievae. The sequence continues at coordinate 154,066 of CABFWO010001528.1, read as the reverse complement.
GGTGGTAGAGCTCAACACGACTAGCGCGTTAGCTAACTACGCCACCGAGGCGGGTTTGAAACATAAAACTGTGGTTTTCTGCATTATTCATTTGACAACAGTGAAAAGCTTTGTTTAGAATTATTTTAATTCTAAAATTACTGAATATTTATATTTTTGTTTTTATTATTTCACAAAATATAGTCTAAATCCACTCAATGGTTTCTTCAGGTTTTGAGCCTAATTTTGGTCTCTGAGACCATCTCGATCATTTTTTATGTTCCATGAGTTAAAATCCTAATTTTTATTAATTACTTTTTATTGCTCCACGTCTTATTACAAATACATTAAAGAAATATTTAATTACATTGACGTAGTAAGAATAAATAGGAACTAATTTAAAATAAATTTATCCATATTTACGTGGAGGGAAATTAGGAGACTTTTAAAGAGAAATCAACCTAAATGCACCCTGGCCAGCCCGTTTTTGGAAAATCAAGCAGGATGAGCTTGACGTTAAGCCTACATATCCATCGATGTTGTTTTAAATAGTTTATAAACAAGACTGAGAGTTTGCAAAAGATAATCAAGCTCTTTGGATATGTTGGATGTGAGCAAAGCGATCTCTTTTAGTGCCAATCAACCAATCGCGAGACTGCTACATCGAACTATGTCAAGCACCAATCAACAAATCGCGAGACTGCTACATAGAACTATATCAAGCGCCAATCAACAAATTGCGAGACTGCTACAACGAACTATGTCAAGCACCAATCAACAAATCACAAGACTGCTACAACGATCTATGTCAAGCGCCAATCAACAAATCGCGAGACTGCTACAATGAACTATGTCAAGCGCCATATCAACAAATCGCGAGACTGCTACAACGAACTATGTCAAGCGCCAATCAACAAATCGCGAGACTGCTACAACGAACTATGTCAAGCACTAATCAACAAATCGCGAGACTGCTACAACGAACTATGGCAAGCGCCAATCAACAAATCAACCAACCTTATATGGGGAGCTTTTGGTACGAATCTCAGTCGTGGTTAACTGAGGGTGTTTTTTCATGATTTACCACTCTACCTCAAAGAAAATAATGATGCATTTCATTTAAAATTTATCTTTCTCTTTCGAACGTCATTAGTGTAAAATATATGGCTATATTATGTAGGACATGGTACACAAAATAAACTATAGGAAGGTCTACTTATATTTGTGCACATTTCATAAATATATAACGATGATGATGTAAATGTGTGTAAATATGTATGAGAGCTTTAAGATGCAAGTCCAAATAGCGGATCTACCCCGTTTAAGCTCTATTAGATCTCGTTCAAAGATAGATAGCTTGCACCTTTAACATATATAATATATAAGTGGCTATTTTACCTCTTATGATCAGGATTCTTTGGGTGCAATCAACCTAACCCTATCAAGTGGCTGAAATTTAATGTTATGCCATTTTAAATTTATATTTAGATTACTATAGGAATTATTGTAAATAAAAAACCTTCATCGAGAGATTGACACAGAAAATAATACCTGCCTGGATCCTAAGAAAAAAACTGCATCGAAATCAGTTAAATGGTTTCAGTACTAGACAAACAGACAAACTAACAAACAGACCTTCACTTTAGTTTTGTTTTATAATGTATATCTATTGATAATAGGTAGGCCTATCTATCCTCTATGTTAATAAAATAAAGAGTTAGTCTGTCTGCCATTTTTATCTAAAGCAGAGTGATGAAATTTAAAAATTATAGTAGCCTCTGTGCTAGAACATGAACATCTCGAAACAAGAATTTAAAAATTTTGATTAGATTTTTTAATTAATAAAAACCCCAAATAAATGAAGATATATTCTTTCAACGAGATAGATTTAGTACTTCCGGTATATTTAATACAATTGTGCATTACAGGTTATGATAGTTCCTACGCACGAACATGTACACCTGGTAATGGGGTTTCACATTTGGGTTTGATTTATATTTTAGTCTTTTTATGTTTTTGCCCTTTTATTTTATATCTATTGGCACCTTTTGCCCTTTTTTATCTACCTCTTTTAACCAGTTTAAACTTTTTGCCATTTTTATACTTTCTGCCCCGTTAACCCTTTTTGCCTTTTTACCCTTTTTATCTTTGTTAACCTTTTTGTGCTTTTTGCATGTTTTTAACAATTTTTCACTTTTCTCTTTTTAATCTCTTTTATTTCTTTTAATCTTTCTAACTTCTTCATTTTTATTAAATGCATTTCCTGACTTCTTAAACATTTATGTATTTTTAAAAAAAATTTCATTTCTCCCTTTTGGCACTTTTACACAATTTTTACCCTTTTTGCACTTTTTCCCTTAATACCCCTTTTATCTGTTTCAACCTTTTTAGTAATTTAACCATTTTCTCAATGTTTGCACTGTTTGCTTTTTTCCCTTTTTCATCCTTTGCTCCTGTTCCTTTTTGCTCCTTTTCACTTTGTCCCTTACTACCCCTTTTATCTGTTTCACCCTTTTTACTCATTTAACCATATTCTCAATGTTTGCACTATTTGCCTTTTTCCTTTTTCATCCTTTGCTCGTTTTCCTTTTTGCTCCTTTTTACGGTTTTGCACTTTTTCCACTTTTTATCTCATTTTAACCTCTAACCATGTAAGTGATTTTCCTTATGTCATCCTCCGTCCCAAAGAATTATTGTCTTGATCGGCTAAATCACCGAACTACATTCACTATGTGCTGCCCTCTATGCAGGGATAAGATGTGAAGTTGCCGCTCCGAAGGGTCAATCATCGATCTTTTTTTGTTTTTTTGTTTCTACCGCCAACCCCAGGCAGGATATATTTTTGACCTATTCGGTAGTTTGGGTAATATGTATCTATGTTTATAATATAAATAAATAAATGGTACGGAACTCCGCACGGACTTTCTCGCTATATTGTTAAAAATGGAGATATTTACTCAAAACTCGTAATATATGTCAAACGAAATAATTCACTATCAAAACCAAGCATAACTTGCACTATATTTATGTAAAATATATTTTGAGTCGCGGTTTTAAATTTTATAATTTTATTTTTAAATAATTAATGTCCTCATCTATATTTTTGGGCCGATAAAAATAGTCAATATTGGGTCCACAAGGGTCAACATTTCGTATTAAAATTTCAACTTCCGGTTAAAATTTTAACATTTTGTTAGGTGTTGCACATCTTCAGGTCATCGCATTGCTAATCAATTCCTCATTTATAAGTTTTGAAAAAAAATGTAAATATTGACTATTGATTCTAAAATGAAGTAGATATATCATTGTTGTACAAACATTTCTACCAAAATGTTAAAGGAAAAAAACAAACTTTTTGAGAGACATACTTATATTTAATTTCCCTATGACATTACAGAATTATTGCGTTAAAACTTAAGTAGTAATTCTTTACAACTAAAGTTCACAAAATTGTTTTTATATATTTGCCATTATCTCATAAACTGTTGGTTTTGTAAACAACCCCTTAATTCAACGACGAATTAAGGCTGATGCACAACAACAAAAACAATATCTTTTGTAGAAAATTCAAAAGATAAAAAAAGACAAATATTTCAGAGGAGCCGATAGGACCAACATAAAACAAATGGACAGTACACAGGTCCATTTAAGTTCTGTCTCCGCGAACCCGCTCTACAAATATTTATTATTAGAAATATTTCAAATATTTGCCATTAAAAAACCTCCCATCATTAGGTAAAACAAGGGTACGTATGCAACATAAAGAATAGGTAACAGTATTAGGTATTTTATTTATATATAAAAAGTTGGATATTTTAAATATGGTACAAAAGGATATATATATATGTG
>CABFWO010001528.1:133941-149506 GCA_902155825.1 Timema genevievae | reverse complement strand
TTTTAGCTCAGAGAGGGGGAAGAGGGGGAACGCCAAAACAAAGGAGAAACACAACACATGACACAAGAGGGACGGAACATCTAGACGCGAGAGGAAGGTTCGAGAAGCGTGGTGGAGCATGGAGAACGATCCAGACTAAAAGTTTCTATCGCTCACTGACGTCTCGGGCATCATACGTCACACGACCTTTCCCATGACACCTTGCGCCGACTTGAACTCCGTGCTTCATTCAGTCAGTCTTAGCACAAAGTTTATAGTGGAGTGTAATTCGGGAGGCCGGCTCGGGAGACGTAATACAATAACATAGGACGATGGGGCATGGTAAGTCCACTTTGTATTACTTCACCAGTGCTTCGTTGATGTTTTAATCTTTTCTTGTAGTGGTTATTTCAATAAACGCTACAGTTTTATGAAAATATATTTTGAGTAAAAGTTTTTTATTTGTAATATTACTACAATTTTCCGATGATAAGTTATTTAATATCTCAAATAGTTGTGGTGATACGGAAATTTACGCTTCTGTAAAGTACCCTAAAATTCATTTTCATAATAAAATGAAAATAGCCAGTTTATTTATAATCTTAATTAACGCATAAATAAGAATTTAATCAAAATCGTTAGAACATATTTTGATAAAATCGATTTTTTCTCTTTTCGTCCTTTATTAAACTACTCTTAATTCTAAGTTTAAACAGATACACAGACAGATGGCATTGCAAATACCACTTTTTAGAGTTCTGGGGGTCATGAGACGTCGACATCCATTAATATTTGGGGTTAGATTATACTTTACCTTTAGTGTTCGAAAAGTTAAAAAAAATACATATATTTGCGTATAGATTTAAAGTTATTGGTTTTATAAACATATGTTTCTTATAAAATATTTGTATTATAAATAGATCTACATATTTGCAATGATTAGTAATTTCATATCTCAAATAGTTTCGGAGATATGATAAAAATGATAATTTATTCATCACAGCGGAGCCCTTTAAGTCCATTTGCCGAAATATTGAGGGTAGCCATTTTGTTTGTAATATGTATAAGTGCTTATAAATGAAATATAATCAAAATCATTAGAGCCGATTCTGAGAAAATCGACTTTTTCTCTTTTTGCACTTTTGTAAACTACCCTTAATTTTAGGGTTAGCTATACAATTCCAAACACCCCTCGGGGCAACCCTATGAAAACCCTAGATACCAAATTTTAGCCCAATCGGTAAAATAGTTTATGCTCTAGTCGAAGGTACAAATAGACAGACAGACGGAAATTCAAAAATTACTTTTTCAGATTCAGGGAGTCATGAAACATCAAGATTCATCAAAATCTCGAGTTTGATTTTTTTGACGATCACAATAATTTCTCTACCTGAAAGATAGTGATAAAGTAAAAAGGTTTAAATGAGTCAGAATGGAAGGATGATATATTTTGCAAATAGGGGATTTCCAACTTTCCATCCACACATAATACTCCTTGAGCCGAGTAAATGTCTACTCGTATCTCTTGGTAAGAATAGCAATCCTAATAATTCATAGCTGAACCAGTTTGTATGTATATGTAATCCATAGCTTACTTAATTAATTGTGTGGTTGTGTAATTAGGGAGATTTGCGTTTGTGAGTTGGCAGCGAAAGATGCGGACAAAAGTATTGTTGTTAAAAAAAAAGAAACGAGCTTGAGAGAGACGATTGACTGAAGATGCTAGAGGTCGGATAATAATCGTGTGGCAAGGAAAATATTGGGTGTGGTGAAAGCTAACTATCTAAAGGACCCCAAGAGTGTACTTGATAAGGATTGGACGCATGTTCCGATGTACCTAAACAATCGCTGGAAAAGTATGTGTTCTTGAACTATTTGTATCGTTGGACTTGGACTTTGTGGAAATCCGTATGCTGGGACCGTCGAACGGACAGTTATCTCAACATTTGTTCAGCGTAACGACTGTTAGATGACAACAACCTAAGGGAATATGTGAGGGGTTGTGAGTGAATTTGGAATCGAAAAAGGCCAACTCCGAACACTTATAATTAACTTAGTTTTTTATGATTTTAAGGTTTCGTGGCCAATTATGTTCTTTAATGAGCTTGAACGTTTGTTGATATAGTGCTCAGACCTAGTAATAGTTTGCTTTAGGCTGATTTATTGTCCATCACCATCATTACCTATTAGGGTAAATCTTAAGGGTGTAAAGTTTTGATTTGTGGGTTATGGTATATTAAATATAAAAGTTTCTCCCCATAATGGTTTTTTCTAACCAATAATTCAGAGTATAGACAACATCACTAAACGAATAAAATATGTATTTTATTTTATTTCTCAATGCCACTCTGACGTCACCCAGAGGTCTCGTAGAAATAGGCCAATGCCTACCAGTATTGTACGGAGCAACATAGCCAAGGACCTATACGTAATTTAACTATTGGAGTTCCACCCAATATGAAAGAAATCTTACAACCATTTTTTCTTTTTTAATGTTATTAAATTAGCAAAAAATTAATAAAACCATTAAATTCCTTTTTTACCTTTTTTGTCCTTTATACAATTTTAATCCTCTCTACTTACCCTTTTTTGCTCTTTTTATACATGTTCACATCTTTTTAACTGATCTTTCATAGTATTATGTATTTCTCCCGGGAGAAGCCAATTACGTTATGCTATACAATATAAGTGTATATAGTAACCCTTGAGTGTACTAAGCTAATACTGTTAAAAATAATTTGCATTTTTTGTTATTATTAATCAAAGTTAAATTATTGTACAGTAGTGAGTAAACACAATATATTATCATTGTAGTCTAAATTTATTTTACTTTAGGACATCAATTTTACCACTACTTATTCGCTTTATTTTTTCACTATATTACCTAAAATTATAGAACTAAACATTAATGGTTCAAACTTTTCTCCAATATTTGAACGTTCTGCATACTAATATGCGGTGATACTAAAGCTTTTTGGCTTTAATGTATGATCGCTGAAACTAAAAGTTAGCCAGACCATTGCATATTAGACCATTGTTTAAATTTGTTTAATTGACTGGTCTTCCTTCCGTCTTAAACTCTAAATAGTCTTACAAATTTATATTCGTACACTTCTAAAAATCAAATGATGTGAAGAGATAGTTTGACATTGAAAACATTTTATATCAAAAGACCGAATGCTCAGAATGAAAAAGGTATAAATAATATAAAATATTTGGGCGTTCAGAGGTTAAAGCTATTTGCTTTAATGTAGATAAACTAGTGGAAGTCCTTGTAACTTATGTAGTTAAATTACTCGTCACTGATGGACTTCCATCCTTCTTGGTACACTTCTTCTAAATTCAACCCTACTCATCCCTAACACATTAGAGTAATTAGTGCAACAGGGGCATGGATCCACTTTGCCTAATTAAAGGCCCGTTGACACGATGTTAGTTGGCTAATGCAAGTCCACTAATTTGGCAAGTCCACTTGCAACTGAAAAAGTCACCTTCCAACTTTACTAATGCAAGTAGATAATTCAAAATGGCGGCAACTAAAAGGTTGTTGTGCGGGAGACACTTATTTGTGGAATGTTGAAAATGATGAGTTTTTATGGAATTTTAAGCACCGGATTTATAAAGATAAGAATGCGAGGGATATTGCACTAGAGGATTTTGTGAAGTGATATCAGGCGTGCATATTCTCAAGAAGTGTCCAAAATAAAATGTTATGTAAATATTTCAAGTGTGCCTTGTGTGATATATTATTTAATATTAGTTGACAAATGTTATAAATAATTTTATCAAACCATTATTTCCTACCAATCAACGTGGCATGTGTAATTGTTTTGACATACAATTACAAAATATAATAAAACATTGTAGTACCGTGATTAGTTCCGGCAACGGTATGATTGGCCGGCGAATTTCACGCGAAATCATCGGCACGCTTTCCAATCTCCGTATTTGACACTTTAACCATTCTTTATAAGTTGTAATTAATAATGTTCAGCCCATACACTTCAAACACTTTGTAGTAATACTTTGGCAACTTGAGTAGATACACAACACTATATTATTGTCTCATAGCAAATCAGATAGTTTATATTTAAACCAATCTACAAATTAATTTATTACTATTTTTAAGGAATACATTAGGCCTGGCTAGCTAGCATTTAACAATATATTTTGTTATTAGTATATCATCATTTAAAAAAGGATTGAATAAACCTGGGTTGGGCCTAGGCCTATTTATAAAAAATGTTCAACCAAGTTTGGTTTTATTAAGATTTATTGACTTTATTTGAGTTTAATTTTATTGATCATGTATGCTAGGTGAGCTATAACAAATCAAGCAAAATAATAAAATAATTATTTGGGATCAACTGAAACATATTTTAATGTATTAAGGAATTAAGAAATATTAGACATACTAATCACAAACGTTTTTATGTTATCTATATAAAATAATTTTTTAAAGAGGTCAACTAGTTATGATATATTGCATTTACTGAAAAATTGTAATTTAATTGACCACCCATTCTTATTCTAAATTCAACCTTCCTAGCTCCTAACACATAAGCGTAATTATTAGTATATGCGTATTAATAGCCCGAACGAGAAATCAGATGCAATGATGAAAAATATGGCTCCAATAGAGAGATCAGTTAGCACCACTTCATTTTCAGCCATGTTTTTAGAAGCGATACTAATACAAGTGAAAAATGCATGTCAACACAACTTGCATGTTAGTAAGCTACCGTGTCAACGGGCCTTAAGTGTTTAATTTCTGTTACTTAATATTTATTTTGAATACGAAAATCTAAATAACTATAAAACCATTTGTTTTAATTTATTGCCACATACACAGTCATACTGTAAATTATAGTTATACATTAAATGATATAAAATTAGTATAAAATTCATATGATTAAACAAAATTTAAATTTTAGTAGATGAACAATTATGCCATTGATAAATACTTCACCCAACGGGATGAATAATTATTTTACTTTTCTATTAGCTAATATCTCATTGAAATGGATGACCGTAAACCTGGTATTATTTTATTTCCCAATCAAAACTCTTTTAAATATGGGTAGAGATGTGTTTCGTTTAAATAAAACAAGCAGGTCACTTTTATAGAGGCAGAGGTTTGTTTTTTTTAATAATAAACATGTCAAGTGGAAGCGTGGAAATGTATAACATCTATGTAACATTTTTTATATGAGTGAACATACATATTTACATCAAAAGTGATAAATGAGTAGTTGCGGATTGCATTTCACGGTAATAATCCCACATAATCCATCAAAAGAAGAACAGCAGTAGTAACAAGCATACACCAGTGAAAGCGACTCGTAGTCACCTCGCTGCTGGCTAGAGACGACTGGAATAACACATAAGTATTCTCATTTTGGAGCCCACCTGAGTCGCCATGTTGGATACCTAATGGAGGTCAAGCTATCAATGCTTTCCTATGTATTTTTTATTTTATTTATTTAGAGGCACTTAATGCAACTGAGGATACTAGTTTTTAGGTTAGCATCAATTTTAAACTTCGAATCGCTGGTAGTCACTTTGATTTAGCAACACTGGAAGAATAGATCCGTCCCAAAAGTGATTAAGCTGGATATCTCCAAATATTGACTGAAACGCGTGACAATAAACAATGCATTATAGGCCTAAACACTGCGTCGTTCACATTGCCCAGTGAAGCCCACTAATTGGTTAAAATACGTTACTGGTTTAGTCTCCACTTAATTATAATTAATCATTAAGAAAATTAATTGTTTTACCCTGTTCCACGTCTTACTACCCATCCAGGATACCTGCATATTTACACTCATGGATTAGAAGCCAGTGGAGTGTATGTTTTTAGATTAACTTTTATTTTATTTTATACTAATAAGCTATTTATGTATTTTGTATTTGGCGTATTTACAGTGCACTTTCTGAAAAGACTGAATATATCATCACACGAAATTTTCCATGAGCGAGAGCAAAAGGGCCTACCAATTATTCCGTGAAAGGTATATTCATAAACCCTCAAGGGTTATTTTTCATGCCACAATCGACATTGGACCGGCGGCTTTGCTTCCCCTCAGAAGGAAGCTGTGCTACAGATTTTTTTTCCTCAAGATAAATCCGTCGATTCTACCTAGGTATTCATCCACGTACATTGGGTCCTGAAGCAAGGACTTTACCACAAGCCCACCAAGGTCGACAATATTGCTAGAAAACATTGCTTATGTATGTTCATATTTTTAAAGTAAACCAACATTAAAGATCAAATTGTTTTAGTTACTTTACCGATATTATTTCTTCGTAAAATAATTTATGCGATTCGTTGCAACCAAAATGTCTTCCCAAAAATACTCTCTACTCGATACTGCTCTAACGAGTCGTAGCTGGGGGTATTAGTGCGAAACTAATTTACGAAAAGGGTCGGAAGGGAAGTTTGTAGGGGTGATGAGGGTGAAACTGAGTCGGGGGAGTAAAAGTGTGACATCAACAAAGGAGTGGGCTACAAATATCTACATTAGCAAATGAATCGTCGTTATTTTTTTTATTTATTTTTTTTTTACTCTTTCAAATTTGACTATAATTGTGTTGGACATTTTACTTGGCAAATGTGTGTGTATTAATATCCAAAGGGCAATAATTGAAAGGGAAAAGTAAAAAGGTAAAAATTTTATTCCGTAAAAAAAATAGAAAAATTATATTGTTTTATTTTTTCAAATAATGCCATGGGCAACCATTTTATCATTGTTATTGTTATTATTATTATTATTATTATTATTATTATTATTATTATTATTATTATTATTATTATCGGGGGCTCTGTCTCACGACAAATCCATTCCTTTTATCAGTGAACTGAGACCGCCAATACACCCTGTCCTCTGCCTCCTCTTTCATATTCCAGAGTTTTCTAATTTAATTCAAGTTAGCTAATATATAAATCCTCCTTCTTCCTAAGCCTCCTCTTTCCCTCAACCTTTCCTTATATAGCGTCATGCAGAAGACAGTTCCTCCTAAACATGTGTCCGATCCAGTTTGCTTTGCGCACAAGAATCGCATCCAAAATGGTTATCTTCCCACCCACTCTGCTTAGGAATTATTATTTTATCATCCTATCTGTCCCTGTCTGTCAAGTCTTCTCCAGCACCACATTTTAAAGTTCTCCAAGTATTAATTCTTTTCCATCTTCCTAAGAGTTAAAGTTTTTGCTACATTAAACGCAATGCGATGCTCCAAAGGTGATATTTCATCAGTTCCTCACTCGACTTGGTGGTCAGAAGAAACCTCTTCTTGTTGAAAGTTTCCTTGGCCCTGGCGACCCCCAACCTAATTTCCTTGATGCAGTCAGTACCTATATATATTTTGCCAGCAGACTTCCCCAGGTACTTGAACTGCTCTATGTTTTCCAATTCCTGGTTCCCAATTTTGATTTTCAGTGGCTCTTCATCTTTGGAATCACCATCACTTTTGACTTCTCAATTAGATCTCCACGCCATATCTTCTACCTATCTCTACCAGTTTCTTCATCATTTCCTGCAACTCTTCTTAATTTTTGGCCAGCAATGCTAGACCATCTGCATACTATCATATATCTGTTATATATTTAATATATATAAACATAATATACGTTGTAACATACAAGAATATTTATATATTATAAATTCATTGCACTCAATTGCTGCCAAAATAGTATATTAAGTTTAATTAATTTACAATTTAACCATCTAATTTGGTTCCCTACTTAAAAAATAATAAAATATATTGTGTATAAAAACCGACCTGGTACACACCAGCCTGAACTCAGATCATGTAAGAATTTAAATGTCAAAGAGAACTTAATTTAAACTCTTACACCTAAAAGTTATCTTAATCCAACTTTGAGGTCACAATATTTAATATCGATGAGAACTCTTAATAAGCATGATGCTGTTATCCCTAAAGTGATTTAATGCTATAATCAGAAATACTATATTTTGATTACCACCGGTAATATATTAATATATTAATTTAAATAAATATTATTTCAATGACACAAAATTCTTTTATTTTAGTATTTATTAATAAATGCTCAGAGTGATACGATCTGTAAGAAACGTGACTTGAAGGGGGGCCAGAACAAGGGAATACGTGGTGGCTCAAATCCCTCTTTTTATCTTGGGGGCTTGGGACTCTACTAAGCCCTCCCCCCTTTATATTTCCTAATAGATTTAAAAACAATGCATAGCCTATTTATGTTACCCACCATCAGTTTGGTAACTATAAGTAATGAAAGCGTAAATCTATAAGTAATTTATTAGAGAACTGAAATTCCCTAATTGTGCAGTTTAAGTTTTCCTTAGACAAAAAAAAAACTTTCACAAAAATTTTATAACTAACACTAGGCCTAATGGTCATTGTCTTAATTAAAAGATACCGGAATATTAAAGTCAAAAGGATAATGCTTATTGAAACATTTGACGTAGATAAGAACAAATGTGTACAATTCCACAGATTTTATTTTGAGTTTAATTTGGATAAATATAAATATATATAACATCTATTAATAAAATAAAGAGTCGGTTGGTATGTCTGTTTTATAAGATCTCTCGAACCACTTAACTGATTGCGATACAGTTTTTTCTTATATATTATTTATATTTATAACGGAAAGCTTTTAGGCTACTAATAAAACTAATTAACTCAAAAGAATATGTGTTTTTTAAAGATTTTAATTATAAACGCGTTATCAATTATGGATTTTCCTATTGAATGTATAATTCATTATTTATTTGTGTATCTTGATCGATAAATCCAAAGAGTAACTACAGAAATCCTTTTAATAATAAATCCAAAGAGAAAACATGTTTTAATTTAGTTGATTATTCTAAATTCACAGAGCCTTATAAAAGAGTGTCTGTACTTATGTTAACTTGTGTATAGATACTTGCTGAATAGATTTGAATACAATATTTTTTATATTAGTTTGAATTAAAATAGAAAGGTCATAAGCTGTTTAAAAACTATTTATGTTTTCAAGGATTTAAGCAGTGACGTTACAAGCAATAAAAATGTTTTATATAATCTGTGGAGTGGCAAAAGTGAGAACGGTCGAATGTCCATCTACTGTTATGACTTCAGGAAAAAAATCAGATTCGGTGATAAATTTGAAATATTCCAGATTCAAACATCGACCCACAAATCCGTGAAAATATAATCAAACAGATAGTACACAGCCCATGCTGACTTTTAAATCGATCGTCTCTGTGCATGCAGCAAAAACTACCAATAGTGCTTTCAAAGATTTACTTTGACCGCTATCCCAATCACCGTAGAAGTCATCCCGATGTTGGAGGAGGCTCACCATCGATCCGTTCTTGAGCATTGGAGATAGATAATCAGTCGATTTTTATTTTATTGTGGAACTGTGTAGAATCAGAAAATTGTGAGGCTCATTTCTCGTGATAGTTTTTACTTTAAAAAAAACTTAAAACCACCATTTTGAAAATGGCACAACGTGATCTACTGAAATTAATAATAAAAAAATAGTGAGTCTTGTTTTAAAAAATCCCCTTAGCAGCGCCACCCAAGGTCATACCAGCCTTACCACCTTAATTCTCCTTTAGAACCAAACAACTTTTGTTTAAAATATTTTTTTCTGCAACGAGTTATTTTCGATATATTTTGGTGGAAAGTTTTCAAATTAACACCCGGTATATAGGCTAATATACATATAGTATTGTTTTTGTCATTAAATGGGGATGTGGATATAGTCCTATTAACCGCGTATTATTACACGTCTTGGCTATACATATTTAATGAAACTAATGGGTAGAGATAAGAAAAATTGGCTTTAAATTTTTCCGCATTTTCGCGGGAGAGGAGTGGGAACCCAGTTTTGAAACATAACTATTTATCTCCCTTCCTACACCCCCGTACTTTTTCCCGTAAATTAATCACCAACCTGCTGATCCCCAGAAAACCAGACTAGAATAGCTTGGTTAGTAATGCCCTATCACCTCCATTGCAGGACCACGAGACAGAGAACTTAAGACCCTTGGACCTGTTGAGTGCTAGTCTAAGACCTATTTTGTGGAATGGTGGACGGGAGAGTGAATGGCATGGCATGGCTTTACAACCGACCAAAGTATCCTTCCGCGCCAACAAGAAGAGATAGATCACGGAAACCGTAGATGGCGCTAGCTACTGGACAGGTCTTGCGGAGCAATCATACGTTTGGAAATATCAATTTTCTAGAGAACGAGTGAAATTTTTATATTAATATTTCCAACACCCCCTCTAAGATGATGTATTGATGTTTATTAACTGTTAAATTTTCTCATTTGTTGTTATGAAGTCGGCAAATTTCTATTGAAAAGTGTAAATTTTATCGATATTTGATCACTGTTAAAATTATACAGGAGGTGTATATAAAAAGTATAACTTAATCAACATGCTTCTATTTTTGAACAGACCGTTTAAGAAAAGAAAATTGCAAAATAATAAAAAAAAATTCATTAAGATAGCTGTTTGTTCCCACGGCTCTGCATTTCCACGCCAAATGAAAAGGGCCAATTGCCTTAACCTAAAGCAAACATCCAAACTAACTTAGTACTGCGCATCCTACTACCCATTTGGGATATGCGCTGACGTGTGGAAAATATATTTTGAGGAATTCGTACGATTGTTTGACATTGTTCATTTAGTGGCACAAAATCTGGATATCTTGAACAGTAAGTTACATTATATATTATGTACAGTGTTTTAACAGAAGTAAAGCAATAACACAGGATAGTTTGGTTCATAAGATTAATAGACGCCATATCTAGATTATATAGACCACGGTATTAAGTTCTTACACTAGTTCTGAATTTCATTCTTAGACTGCAGCTATTAATCACCAGAGCTGTGAGAGTATATTTTGAATTGTGGTTAAAAAAAAGATTGTTGAGAAACCATTCGTAGTCCAATTAACAAATTCTTCTTCTAAAATAAGCTTTGTTGCAAATATTCTACCCACCTCGGTGGCGTAGTTAGCTAACGCGCTAGTTTAATGTTGAACTAGACTTCCGAGTATGGGGAGATCAAAGCTCGAATCTCAGTTGGGTAAAATGGGGGTTGTTTTTCTTAAATTGTTTTCCACTCTCCCTCCACGCAAATACGGGATCATTTACTCTCTAATCAACCTTTCCTATTCCTAACCAATTAGCATAGTTAGTACTTAAGCGTATAACCCCGAGCGGATAATATGATGCAGTGCTATAATTTAATGTTTAATTTATTGCAAAGATTCTCTAATATTTTAATTATTATATAAACGTGACCACCAAGGAAAGGGTCCCAATTTGGTTTGAGAACAAAACTTGTTTAGTCAAGAAAATACATATTGTCTCCCCCAAAAATATTTACAAATCTTCAAAACCCACTTGCACACAGTTAAGGAACAGCACTTGCTGTTAGTGTTAAGTAGAGGTCTCCATGGCTCCATTGTGTGTGAGTACAAAGGAACTGCACTTGTGTTCAGTGTTAGGTGGAGGTCTCCATGGCTCCATTGTGTGTGTGTGAGTACAAAGGAACTGCACTTGTGTTTAGTGTTAGGTGAATGCTTGAAAATTAAAGTATAAAGGAGATATAAGTACCCAGGGAAAAGTCTTGACTAATAAACAAAACATAGTGAACTTGAAGGTGATGCAAGTATTAAATTAGCATCCCCTGACCAATAAAACTCACAGAATAAATCAACAATAAACCTGAAGGTGACGTAAGAGCCCAGATAAATCCCCTGACCAATATACGCTGTAGCTCATTACAACGTCACGATAACCCCTTGAGGTGAAGGCTTGTGATTGGCCCAGCCAGTGTTGTCTGTTGTTCGCTGTGAATGCTCGGAGCGCCGTGAAGACCGGATAACCTGAATGTCATTCCCCTGCCATAGTGAGCCGATAATAAGGTTGCCGAGTCAGCGAGGTTGACAAGGCAGCTCCAAGGATGAGGAGGGTAAAGGAAGTGTCACTCAAGTCAATACTATACTCCTTCATGTTAACTTATCCGTGATGTATCTAGGCGGTCTGGAACATAACATACATACATACATACAACCAGGGAGTCGAACCGGAACCGATAACTGAAATTAACATTTATTTTTAAGGAACCGGAACCCTAAAAACATTATTCCTAAGAACTAGAACTGGAATTAGAACCGTTAATTAATTTTAGGTTCATAAAGTTTGTAAAAGGTTCTAAGAGGTTCCTAGTTTTACAGAATTGTATATAATTTCGACATGTTGCACACTTTCTTTTTGTTTTCTTTCCTAAGCTTAGTTTAATTTTGAAATGTTGTGTTTCTCCCTTTCTCAGTAATTTCTGAAAGGGCTTGATGTATTTTAGTTAACTACTTTGTTTGAAACCTCTTTTCTAAGGTGATTAGAAAAGAGTTAATGAGTCCTTAGCAATACACACTAGTGTTATATTCCAGAGAAATGTCGTGACTGTCACATTATTCGCTGTTTTCTCACTTTAATGTTTAATCTAGATTCTAGAGGTTTAAAACGCTGTGTTTGTTTAGCTTTGATAGAGGGCAGATAATACCCCATTCCTTAGAAGTTGAAATACAGAAATTAAGAAATCATCTCTTTTGGACACGCAGTCCAAGCTTATTTTACTTAGTACTTCCTGGAGGGGAAAACAGATAATCTGGTGGGTGGTTGGTTGAACTGAATGACTTGTAATAGCGGGTAAAGGGAGATGGAGAGTGTAAAAATGCAAACTTTAAATGTTTTCACTCAAATTTAAATTAGGAAGAAGCTCAGTGAATGTGTTCTTTGTGTTCAGAGCGAAGGTGATTTTTTTTTTGTTAGTAAGTGGTGTAATTAATATTATTAATGGGGTGCTTTAAGGAAAACTCAGTTCGGAAGTTGTGTGACAATGAGATTGACGGTGACAGATCAAGATGCAAATTAGAAGGATGCAATATTGTTATTACGGTACGTTATAATTTTTTTTTATCTAGCAATACTTTTGATCCAGAATGTTATTTCCAAAGTGGTTCTCCACTTTCCTTCCACGCAAATGTGGATACACTTCCTCTAAATATAAAAATATAACTTCCTCTTTCATTAAAAACCCATTATCGAATTTAGTACATTGATGTAGCCCGAATTGATAAAATGTGCTTTTTTTTTTATTTCAAAGAACCGGAACCATAATCGGAACACTATCAGGAACCGAAAAGAACTAGAACCTTTATTGTGCTCTAACCGGAACCAGAACCATAACTTTTACAATTTTTTTTAGAGAATAGGAACCGGAACCAGAACCGATAAAAATGTATGTTCTACTCCTTGCACACAACGGGATTTATGAGTTACTGTGAAGGGCGTACTGGAACTTCACGTGTCATCACTTTAGAAAATAAGGGTACAGTACAAACTGGTTTTTTTAGTATTTACGATCCTTACATAAAAAGAACTAGCGGTTAATAATAGGACAATCATTAGAGTATGACCTATTTTTCAGTTTATTAAGACAGTAAACGCGACCTTGACCGATTTCTTTCAAACTAGTGAACTCACCCAATGGGAGTGGATCCTCCCTTGGATCATTATGAGGGTTGGAAGGAGACCTCGTGACTTCCAAAGGAGAAACACTCGTGACCACACCATCATCCAGGTCGGACGTGTGCTAAACACTTGTACAATCAAACTCCAACGCAATTACAATTATTTATATCAACTCTAAAAGTGCTAATTTGAATCAAAGTGTGAAATAAATTAAAAATAATTATTAATCTTTTATCTTTGCTTTATATCAAACCCAGTCTAATCGTTTGTAGAGAACTTACACTCCCTGACACCCAAACACAATATAATTAAATATTTCAATCAGGCGCTGAGCCATAAATTGAGACAGGCCAATATGGTACTAGCTCAGTCAGGACCCGAACCAAGAACGTAGGGATGGTTACGACCACGTGACACTAGATGTCCTAGTATCTGTTCTGAATACCCAGGTATTTACACTAGTGAGAGAAGAAGAAAGTTAGAGGAGATGGAGACTTATTTGTGTTAGTGAAGCGTGGGAATCTTTCTTGGACTAAGATAGTATCCATACATCCTGGGGAGATTCGAACCCCAAGCTTCCAGTAACCGATAAAAAAATACCAGAATGACGTTTATACCACATTTTCAATATAGTAGGTGGAGTTTAAGATTGTGAAATTGTTTCTAAAATTATTTTGGTGTTTGTTAAAGTTTCGTGAGAACCCACTTCCCCCACAGCCATTATGACCCCTCCACACCCAAGCTTAAAACATCGGTGAAGTCTAAAAGCTATTTGTGTATTCACTGCAAATATAGACTTTTTTAATAGTTCAAATAATATTATTTAAACAATTACCATATAGCTAGCTACTTTTAGATACAAAATTGTAGGTTAAATTCATCGTAATGAATATATTATAATAGTTAGTGACAGGGTGAATATGTAAGGTGACCACTGGAGAGGAATATGGGTGCGGTTCATAAGAAAGGGAAGGTGACCCATTAGTGGCACAACATTCTTAAGAACTTAGTTAAGATAGGAAGTATTTAGCTTTTTGTCGGTGGTAATTGCACCAGGAGACAAGGAAAGGTTTTGATTGGTGTATAAATGGTAAGTGGAGGTAGCAAGCTTCAAGAATGTTCCTTTGGTCTATCTTTATCATGTTTGGAGCGAGGGAACTCTCATAAAATGTTGATTGTTGGTTGAGGGAAACGGTTGTCTCGGGTAATAGGTGAACCAGCTAACCATGAAGTGTATTTTATTATTTATAATATATAGAATTAATAAAGTGATTTATTTATATTAAATCGAGTCTAGTCCAAACAACCTCAAGGAGAGTACCAAATCAATATGCTAATCCTTACTATTATAAATGCGAATGTGAGTTTGTTTGTTTGTTTGTTTGTTTGTTTGTTTGTTTGTTTGTTACGCTTTCACACCAAAACTACTCGACCGATCATCATGAAATTTCGCATACACGTTTTCATGGGTACATAGAAGGACATAGGGTACCTTTCATCCAGAAAAAATGCGAATGTGAGTTTGTTTGTTTGTTTGTTTGTTTGTTATTGTTTGTTACGCTTTCATGCCTAAACTACTCGACCGATCATCATGAAATTTCGCATACACGTTTTCATGGGTACATAAAACGACATAGGGTACCTTTCATTCAGAAAAAATGCGAATGTGAATTTGTTTTTTTTGTTTGTATGCTTGTTATTGTTTGTTACGCTTTAACGCCTAAACTATTCGACCGATCATCATGAAATTTCGCATACACGCTATCATGGGTACAGAAAAGGACATAGGATACCTTTTATTCAGAAAAATTTCACAATGTGAGTTTGTTTTTTGTTTGTTATTGTTTGTTACGCTTTCACGCCTAAACTATTCGACCGATCATCATGAAATTTCGCATACACGCTATCATGGGTACAGAAAAGGACATAGGATACCTTTTATTCAGAAAAAATGCACAATGTGAGTTTGTTTTTTGTTTGTTATTGTTTGTTACGCTTTCACGCCTAAACTATTCGACCGATCATCATGAAATTTCGCATACACG
>CABFWO010001528.1:113899-131859 GCA_902155825.1 Timema genevievae | reverse complement strand
TGTGCCCATGATTGCAACGGTCAAGAACAAGCGGAGTAAATAAGGGATGTTAATTAACTGTAAGTAAAATTTAAGATGGAGTAGGATCTTCCAATTCGTTGCAAGGCATAACCTATGACTCTACTGACACACACTCCACTATTTCTTTTCTACTCCTACACTTAATCCTGATTTATATTGTGTAGTTTGTTTTTTTCTTTATCATTACCTCTATTGACTAACAACCTCAATATGTTCATCGTTTTTATTGTCATATTCCCTGTGTCAATCGACAACCTGAATTTATTGATAAAATCTACATTAACGCGAGCGAAGCCGCGGGCAAATGCTAGTACATTAATAAATATCAATGATAGATGAAATTTAACAGGGAAAAGTTTGAACTTTACAAATTACACAAATATACAACTTATATTAACTACTTCGCGTTTGAAAGGCGGTTTCAGAGCTAGAGTTTCCTTTTCAACAGTGCTTGAGACATGTTGCTATTTATAATAAATAAATAAATAAATAATTGAATAATGAAATATAAACAAACAGTTTAGTTTAAATAAAAATAAAATTGTACCATACAATCACACAAACTTTTTTCATATTGTGTATTATGGGTTTCGAAGCAAATTTTCAAAAATAGGCATGTTTTATTACAATTTACAACGTAATATTATAAACTGTGTTGTTATTTTTATAACCACATTTTACCACTCGTTAGGGTCATAAGCATATGTACTAATTATGATAATCTGTTAGGTATGAGTAAGGTTGAATTTAGAGAAAGTGTACCCAAATTCTCATCGAGAAAGAGTATACCCTATTTAGGATTGTTGTAATAACCATATTTAAACATCTATATTACTTTTAATAATAAACACTAATTTACTAATGATGATTTTTCAATTTCAATAATTTTCTGGCATAAGCCACCCTCTGAACACCCAATCGGGATTCGAACCTAGATCTTCCTGTCATCAGCAGTCTAGTCTCTTAAGATAATTATTTATAATATAAATTTAATATGGTATTTTAATTTCTACTAGTTTTGACCCGCCTTAGTGGCGTAGTTAGCTCACGCGCTAGTTTCGTGTTGAGCTAGACTGCTGAGGACGGGATATCAATTTTCCAATCTCGCTCGGGTGAGCTGGGGTGGTTTTTCCTAAATGGTTTTCCACTCTACATTTACGTAAATGCTGGCTCATTTCCTCTCTATTCAACCTACCAAATTCCTAACCCATTAGCGTAGTTAGTATTTAAGTGTATAGCCCGAACCGGTAGTAATACGCGGTGCTAGTATTATTATAGTATTAATCTTCCAATTTTGGCTGTAGAAATATGTTTGGATTTTATAGAAGGCACTTCCCATGAATATAGGACCGTAATAATATTATCTCACTATTTGCGTGGGTACAAATGACAGCATGACTGTCAAAATATTGTTGTGTTGACGGAATGTTCTCACGAAGCCTCTTGTTCCTGTGACACTTCATAAAAACACGTGTATTATGTGTATTTAAAAGTTGGAAAGAATCAGGATCAAAAATATGTTTTAATATTTACGGGATCGAATAATTATCTAAAATGACACAAGGAAATATGTTTTTCAATGGTATTGCAATTTTTTATAATTATTAATACAATCTTTAAAAAATTATGAATAAATAATAAATGTATAAAGTTACTTTATAAATACTCTTCTAAAATTAATTAATTCAATCGATTTAAAAAAAACTTTCAAATCAAACAGGACTTAGTAATTTGTTACTATCAAATGAACAATCTATAAAGCTAGTCTAACAGATTTTGTGCATATAAATTAGTATGTTGAGATATAATATACTATTTGGGATTGGTATATTTTTTTAACTTGTTAAATTTGAATGTGATTAATTTAACATTAATTTGATTTCAATTGTATATTATTTACCTAATATTTACCTTACTACTATTTAATTTTTTATTGGTAGCATATCCATCCCTACACCATCATTAGCCTGACGATGAATAATTACGTATTTTTGATCAATTAAATTTTTTTAAATGAGTGATGCTATCCCGTATATTGAGCTGATAATGACAGGATAGCATAGAACGCATTGGAATGAAACTTTCAAACACGAAGAAAGAAATGAATTGGTCACTACTGGTTTCTCTTAGTGTTGAGATTAGTAATAAATTCAAAAGAATTAAAATAATCTCCAGTATGCAAACCTAGGGGGAAAAAATTAATATTGTCTCCAGTATGCAAACACGGAAAAAAAATTAATATTGTCTCCAGTATGCAAACCTGGGAAAAAAATTAATATTGTCTCCAGTATGTAAACCTGGAAAAAAATTAATATTGTCTCCAGTATGCAAACCTGGGAAAAAAATTAATATTGTCTCCAGTATGCAAACTTGAGAAAACTCCAACATGCAAACCCGGGGAAAAAATTAATATTGTCTCCAGTATGCAAACCTGGGAAAAAAATTAATATTGTCTCCAGTATATGAACCTGGGAAAGAAAATTAATATTGTCTCCAATATGCAAACTTGGAGAAAAAAATATTGCCTCCATTATGCGAACCTGAGAAAAAAAATTTAAAGTTATACACAGTAAATAACCTTAATCTAATAAAATCTTAGACTAAAATTAACATCAATGACTCAACCTGAAGCTATGAGTGGAAAATGACTTAGAGCACTGGACGAATCTTGGATATATCAGTGGTAGAGCATTGGAGTGCTAAGTCAAAGGTTCCTGGTTTGACTCCCATGTCCAGGTGTTAATTTCCAACTAATTTAAATTAAATTAAACTGATATACAGTGAAACCTGCCTTAAACGGAATCTTTATTAAACGGAATTTTTTCTTAAACGGAAATATTTTCTTGTCCCGTGAATTTAGGGCTGGATTAAATGTAAACTGCCTATTTCAGAAATATTTTTTTTCTGAAAACTAAAAATCCATGGGAAGTATGGTATCTCGGAAACAGGTTTCTAAAAAAAAAAAAGTCCTTAGAAACAGTGGCATTATTTTGATAGGTTGAACCTTCCATTGGTATTCTTATAGACTCTGCTTCACAAATCCCGTCTGCTTGCGCCTTGCTCTAGACAATTTTATTTCGAAGAGTTAGAGTGGCCGTAGATTCCAACTCTCTCATTGGTTGGCCTGGTCACGTGATTAAGAATACGGACTTTGTATGCAAGATTTTCATTTCCAAGGACCATTAAAGCCCTAAAGACTATATTAATGTGAAGCTTACGGACTCTGTAGACGATTCTTAACGCTTCACTCTCTTGTTGGACAGGATTATCGGTGAGGGAGAGATCGGGTTGAGAATTACAGTCAGCTGTACTGAGTATGGTTTTACCTAAATATTCTTCTACTCACTCTCCACGCAAATTTGGGTATATTTCTTCTAAATATCAATCTTCCCTATCTATATTCCTTTAGAGTAATTAATCTATGAGTATTATAATACGAACGGGTACTGTTGAAACAAAATAGCTAATCTAAAGTTATATCCTCTACATCCGCAATGTTTTGTAATAGCTTGGAAGCAGTATATCCTATGTTCTCTACTCTGTGGCAAGGGGGTGGAAGAGAATAAGGAGGGAGGGGGGTAGATAGAGGCTTACGGGTATCAAAGCACCTCGTCCTTATTTATTGGGAGCTGGGCCTGCTTTTCACGGCCTCGCACCGAAATAACATGAACAGCGCTGTGGCCTTTTCATGACCAACTAAAAAAAAAACAGAAAAGAGGGGTTATAGGATGAGAGGTGGAGAGATGGAGCTAACAGAGGACAGCATCGGGCGCCGCCAGAATACTTGACTCGGTAAAGAAACTTTTGTTTTTATTGGAAACATTAGCATAGTTTTCTGATTGGATATGTATACAAGACGTATATCGTGACAAGGAGTTGGGACTAATTCACCAGCTACGACCCTTGTTGAATACTTGAGGCCTATAGTCAAATGGCCTCTGGCCTCACATCTTACTACACGTTAGGGCTAACCGCATAATAAGATTAGATAAGGCAGGGATGAGGAAGGAAGAATTAATGTGAAGAAGTGTTTTTGTATCTGGGTGAAAGGATTTTGAGAAATAATTAAGGAAAATACATCTCAGTACACCTATCTGGGATTCCAACCCCAATATCTCCATCACTTTTTAAACTATTCCAAACGTCTATGACACTCATTTCCACCGACCCACTGGTGCGGTTCACTGTAAATCTAAATGTTGGAGGGGTATACTTGTACTGGACACGTCATTTGTATTGACACATTTAACAATTAGTCTCTACCAATTAAAAAAAGATTCCTCATCCTAGCATTACTCATAACGTCAACGGGAAAGGGCTGAGGAAATTAGATTAGATAATCAAGGAGGGAGAGCGGTAGGGTTTCTAGTAGACACCACACAGTGCACTTGGCTGGGATTCCAACCCTGACCTTCTCGTCACCAGTAAACTAGACTAAATGAACCTAATATTTAGTCAGTATATGTGAGACATAGCACTACATGACAAAATATTTAACCTCAGTTTGTCTCAGTTAGGGATAATCAATCCGGAATCGATCTTTTTGATTTATTAATATACTAGCAATCCCGCACGGCGTTGCCCGTGACTCACTGTGGTATAAGAATAATTATATAAGCCCCATGGTGCCCGATTCGCCATGAGAATTTAATTATCAGATTAACAATATTTTCTTCAAAAATTTGTTAAAAAATAGCCTTAGTTAAAAGCTAGTAAAAAATTTAAAAATCCGGCTTTGATATGCATTTGGACCCCCTTTCGTTCACCTATGTTAAACATTTCAAATCTCTGCGTACCGTAGATTTGGCCGGGCATCGCACACAAACACTTCCTTTTATTATTATAGACTTATAGATCAATTCACACTCCTTGGTCTTTTTGTCTTCTTCATACAACAGTAAGAAGCCTGTATAGTTGTGATAAAAATGTGTCGTGAACAGATAATATACAATATTCGGGTCATCAATGATGTAATTAGTGTTTATATGGAAACTTTATCTTTCTATTATGTTTTGTTCAGTCACTAGACTTGAAAAAGTAAAAATCCTATATGACGGCCTATTTTTTGCCATTATAGACTTAGCCCAGCCGGGATTTTTTGGGACTCAACAGATTATTCCATTATGCCAGTTATATACGCTCTTAAAATTTCAGCCTGATACTCCGTTTTTCCACCTTAATACTATTCTGTGCTTGACTATTAGCACCGGTAACATTTTGTTGGTCAGAAAAGGCCAACGCTACCGTAAGCTAACCAAAGAAGCGGGTTGTTGCAAGAGCAATCAGAGTTCATCGAATTTGTTCCTGTGAATTGTTCTCATAATTCAGTAAGACACACATTGGCCAGGTATCAACGTAAACACAATTCAATGTGTGGTGTGAAGAGCATAACCAACGTATGATCGGTCATATTGAGACATAGCGTGTTAGAACATATCACAGTTCTGACAATCCCTGCTTACACTCTACGAAACGACTCTGAACCACAGTGGGACGCCATATACAAAAATTACTCTATGATTCTATATAGAAATGTAAACTAGCTATATGAAATTACTTCTCGCAAAGTTATTATAAGATAAATTAAACATGATTAATTTGAAAGCAGCAAAAACTAATTGAAGCCAAACTCATATCCAAAGTAAACTTAGATTACTAAAGTAAACTTGAGTGACTACATATTTGAGTAGTTGGGGAGCACGTGAAAGACTTCCGCTACCCCCTCAAGCAATCACCGGATGTCACATTGAAACTCGTCGCGCCAGGGTTGTTCGAGAGGGTGTGTCAGAGGAAGGGACCGGGGGAAGGGGGGGCGCGAAATGTTACCCTGTAGAGCCGTGTCATTTCTATCTTCGACAAAGTTCCATAATTCATGAATCAAGTATCGATCACCTCTGAACCGGAACTTGACGAGGTTGGGGGTTTGTTGGTTCGCGTCGTTTGGTGGCACTGTCACGCCAGAAAACTTTTTATATTTTTTTAGGTATAAGAGAAGAAACTTGAGTCGTTTGGTCACTCAGTTATTGTGGTTTTTCGTCAATGCTGAGAATTTTAAGCTAGATTTTTTTCAAGGAATAAAAAGTCGGTCCTCTGAGCTGTAGTGATTCCATGAAGTAAAAAATTCGAAGCTTTTTAGTGGTTTTAGTAAAGTAGCTTTGTCGACCTACTTCATACTATCCGTCGGGGTCATAATAATGTTAATTACACTAATGGAGTAGGGGTGAGTAAGGTAGAATTTAGATGAAATGGAGGTTTACCTGATTTTGCGTTGAGAAAGTATCAAAGACCAACATATGTAAACCCAGTGGCTTTGAACTCCAAACTCCCTGTCAAACACAAACTAAACTAGACGTACCTGTCATTTAGACTGCGTGCCCATCTATGTTGTACACTGATTTTTGTAGAAAGTCTGCTCTAAAAGATTTTCTTTCCTACCAAATTTCAAGTAAATTGTAGGATTTTAGTAGGAAAAAATACCTTTCACAACGGAATTCCTATCAAAATCAAATTATAGATTTCTTTATTCAAATTTTTTTTTAAATCCTTTATGATGGAAGGCTTAAATTGAAAGCGTCCTACCACGCATACAGTCATTAATTTTGTAAAGTGGAAAAAAAATGCTCAATATACACTACGACTACTTGTTAATATTGAATTCATTTTTAAAACCAATATTAGTTCCAAACAATAATATATGCACCACATGTTTACGTGAAACACATCTTATTACCCGTCTGGAATATACACATGATAATAATTGTATTATTGGAGCAAGTATGAGAAATGAAGTACAATTTAGAGCAGAGGTGGGCAACATATCATTCAATGTAACCACAACTGTGGCAAATTAGAAGTGAAATTCCACATGCCGTGGGAAAATTGAGAGATTATGTTGCTAAATCGAACGTTTAAAAACCCATATAGTTTGAACAGGTTTATTCAAAACATGCACACCATTATTTGGTGGGTTTTTAATATTAATGACTAAACATTCATATGAGGTGTACACAATGAAATATATGTTATTATTGTTTAGCACCCCATATTATTACACTTCGGGTAGTACGTCTAGGTACTAATTATGCTAATGGGCTAAGGATGAGGAAGGTTTAATTTAGAATAAGTTTACCCACATTTGGGTGCAATGAGAGAGAGAATGAGAGACCATTTAGGGAAAAAGAAACCTTCTGTACATCAGACCAGTATCAAACCACGACCTCCCAATCATCAGCAATCTAGTATATTGTGAGAGTGACACCTTATACCAATTGACTACCGAAGTGGGTAGTGAAATATTAATAATATTTATAGCAACAATAAATATATTTTAAATTGTTCACTGTGTGTACCTCATATGAATGTCTAATTAAATTTAATTTCAATCTTACTTATTTACCTACTCTCTGGCATTAGGAGCTCGAAAGTTTACTACCGCACTTACAAAAGTATGCAACCTATCCCTGTCTTGAGCTAGTTCTACCCAGTCCACCTCATTATACCCTATCTCTTCCAGGTCAACTCTAATCTTATCCTCCCATCTGCGTCTAGGTCTTCACAATGGTCTCTTGCTATTGGGTTTGCCAGTGAATACGTTGAATACTGTTCTAGGTTCTCCCAGTTGCACTGCATGTCCTATCCAACGTAATCTAAGAGACTTAATTATCCTAACGATGTATTGTGATGAGTACATGGTATGTATCTCACCAATATGTAACCTCTTCCACTTCCAGTAGCCTCATTCCAATTTGGACCAAATATCTTCCTAATCCCCTTGTTTTCGAATACCCTAAATTTGTTGTCATCATGTAATGTTAGAGGTCACGTTTCACACCCATAGAGAACAACCTGTATAGTTATTGTTTTATATATTCTGAGTTTTACATTCCTAGACAGCAGGCTAAATGCTAACAATTTAAAAGTACTGATTGAGTAATAGCATGCATTTCCCAACAGTATTCTTTTACTAATTTCCATCGTCATTGATAATTAAATTATTCCTAAATATTTAAACTCATTTGCGCTGTAAATTTATATGCTACTCAAATAATCTAATCTAAATGGTGTGATGTGTACACAATTGTAATATTTTTATTTCCGCCACTGTGTCAACATGAGCTTCAAGTTTTCAAATAAAGGGCTCTCTATGAAAATTACACTATAGTCATTATAAAGTTTATTGAAATCGTGGTGCTAGATAATAATAATAATAATAATATTAATAATAATAATAATAATACAAGCATATTTACTGATTACTCTGATGTGTCAGTGATGAAAAGGCTAAAACTAGA
Organism: Timema genevievae; assembly: GCA_902155825.1. Classification (NCBI taxonomy): domain Eukaryota; kingdom Metazoa; phylum Arthropoda; class Insecta; order Phasmatodea; family Timematidae; genus Timema; species Timema genevievae. The sequence goes on along the minus strand of CABFWO010001528.1, from coordinate 123,547 downwards.
AGAAGTGTAGCCACATTTTAATGGAGAGAGAGTGGAAAGTAAATTAATAAAAAGTTATCTCATTATACATGAACGGTATCTCCCCTAGCAGAGGAAGTCCAGTTTATTAAGCGAATGAATGACGCCCTAGAGCATGTGGTCATCGAAGTGAAAGTGGGTTTATCCTGCTTTAGTTACACTAATAAAGTAAGGTTGAGGAAGGGTGAGGAAATATGGTGGAGGAATAATGTTTGACCATCTTAAAATTAATCACTCTTAATATACACGGCTGGGATTCAAACTCCAAACTCCACATCACCAACAAATGAGACTAGATGAGCTTGTCGCATGGTACCTACAATGACTTGCATTTGAAAATCAATATTAAATAAAGATATCATTATTTTCTTGATTTCCTGTTGAGTTTTCTTAGTTCTAACTAAAAGACTGGAAGATGTAGAAGAAGAAAGAATCGTCTAAAAACAAATGAACGTCCCAAAAACTCTCTGTCCTCCTTCATTAAGACTCAGACAGGAAACCTCTTCATGAGGGTGGTTCTACGACATTCACTAAGACCATTTTCAGGATCAATTAATTAGAGAGGTTTTCTGGATGTAGGAATGTGAAAAAAGTATCGATAAGTAACTAATGTCGATATTTTCCTTTCGATACTAGTAATTTTTTACTCGATACTTTTTTCATATACTTTTATTAATATTAGTATTTACAATCTGGTTTCGGATCGGTATTGAACGAAACAACATGTGGCCTATGGAGGAAGAACTAATGCCACTATTGTTCAAACATTTTCTGCATGACAAGAAAGAAGCAGCTCTAGCATTCAATCTCTATAAGTTTATCATAATTCATAGCTGTTCTTTCATCATTGTTCAATACATTCTGATACCTGACCAAGCGACGGGTTGAGTGGCGACCAGTATACTACCCCTTCCTTTATCAATGATCCCAATCATCACAAACTAAACAAAAGAAGCTTTTGTAGAGCTCAATGAACTCAGTTAACCCAAGGGTGCCCCAAGCAGATGAGGGAGAAAAGTTTTAAGTGCGTTTCAATACCGATACTTAAAGGTAGTTGATACATTTCTTTGTATTCAAAAGTAAAAATACTTATCTGACTTCGTTCAGAGGAAACGAAAATGTAATTCCAATATTAGGTAGTTTTCACGCCACACAAGTATAATTAAATACAGTTGTAGAGCATTTCACTAGCTTGGGTCTCAAAGACTGCTTGGTTGATAGTGGAGAGAGTGGACTATTTTAAGAAAAAAAGGCAATATAATCGTTGTTTGCTTCTTCTAATGATAATTTTTGATGCCCTATGGATAGCTCTAATAATGTCATTCCATTCAAAACCTGGATTTCCAGTAAGAACCAAGTTGTATATCTTAGCACAATTGAAGAATTATCAGCAGATATCTGTGAAGGCTTCAAAAGGAGAAATTTAACCAAAAATTTGGACTGATGCATAAAAGATGTCTGACATTTTACAAGAAATTCAGCTCCTACTTGTCGCTTTCAATGAAGAAAACTTCTAAAGTTATACTTTCTGGTTTTGGGTACAATGCCTAGAATTTATCCCATTACTACTTAATTTCATCAGGGCCTTACTAGAAGGAAAATGGCGAGAACATATTCAAGGGCCCAGGCAAATGTTAAAGCTAATGGCATGTCATGAACGTATAAATTACTTGTCATGGGCTTCTGCATACCTCGTAGGTATGGGGAATCCAAAGCAAGACCTCCCTGCTGTTTACAAAGAGTTTCTTGATGGAAACTTTAGCATCAAAACCACAAACAAACCAATTGTGAGGATACCATCAAACCAAGCAATCGAGCATGCTAGTAAGATTTGTAAGATATATGGAGTAGGCATCAACAAAACTACATGACAACATGCTCAACAGAGGTGGGAGCTGACTTACAATGAAAAAGGAATACGATCAGACATGGCAAAAGAAATTTTAATTGTAATACACTCACAATACAGTCTAAATGAATTAAAATAAAAGAGGCATAAGAAATACCTAGAAGATGTATTACGTGTGCACGAACAATTTGAGAGATTTCAGGTATTTAGTTGTCCTGAGGAATCCTTGATGTGCATATCGACTGGTGATTTCCATCCCCAGGAAAATGCGGAAAGAATTATAAAGGCACGAGAAATGGATGGACAGGTAGTAGATGTATTGCTATATATGAGGTTTGAGGGTAAAATGTAACTCTAACTCTAAAATATCTTAAAAAAAACTATAAATATGTTGACTTTTACCAATATTAATTATGGTAGATTAACAGTAACAATCAAAGGCACCAAGAAGAACTACACCAAGATTCAACAACGGCTACTTGCAACTAGGTTTTTTAAGCACAAAAGTCATCATGAAACCCTAACGGTGTGTTAAATGAATTAGTTAATTTTTTCTTATATCTTTTTAATATTGTTAAAATATGGTTTCTAAATAATTTTTAGGTATTTTGGCTGCACCAACACTTTCCCATATTTTGTTGGAGGGAAACTGCTTTGATAACATATATTTAAACCCTGGAAAGTTTGCTTTGATTGTCTATAGTATATTTGTTGTTCAAAGGCTAGGAAAACCAACAAATTCAAAAATATTTAGCGATATATCAAACATATGTTTCAAATACTTAACAACGAACAAAAGTTACAATAGAATTGATGTTTTTTGGATCGGTTTCCCAACACTCCTTCAATAAAACAAACCACGAGGCAAAGTTGATCCCCTCAGCTTAGAGTTGGAAACATCGGATGAATTGCGTGGGACAGGAAAACGTCTTTACCTGAAAAGTTGAGAGAGTAAAACTGATCGTATTACGTTTCTTGCTAAACAATTTATTCTTCGTGCTAGGGCTTTATATGGTATGGATGTTATTTTAGGTGGTCTTCTAAAAGGAGAAGCTTGCATACTGGTGATGAAGAGATTTCTATGCTCTCCTCTCAACAAGAAGAAGCTGACACTCACTTGAACTTTCACAGTTCCCATGATCTATAGAAAGGTTATACGATATTTGTTATTCAGTGATGATACAGATGTTATGGTGTACTTGATATGGCATGACCTGGCTGAAAACATAATGATGCAGTGAAGTAAACCTCCTAGATACATCAATATGCATGAAATTGCTGTGAAATTGGATGATGTAGTGAAAAACAATCGGTAAAGTGGTTTGGGCGTGATTGAGAAACGAACAATACAATCAGGTAAGGTTTCATTTGTGTATAATAGTAGGATAGGATTTTGAAAATGTGCGGTGATGTTCAATTACGAACAGGGGGGCGGGTAATTATTAGTATATTTATTAACCAACCATGTAAATTATATCTGCTCCGAAAGTGTCAATAATCCTTTTACTCAAAGGCACATTAATACGTCCTTCAAATATTGTAAATATGAATACCACATGGGTCACGCGATCTGATATCACACATGATGGAGTTACCGACGTGGTTTGACCGTGTCACATGAATAGGTCCCCGCCGTTACAGGTAATAGTTATATCAAATAAATAATATTGAAATGTACGATGTGGGTTAAGTGTGTTACCTTCTCGAAGTCTCCGTGAAGACTGGAAACGAGATATATTTTGATGAAATGTAAAATACCTTGCAGAAGATGCATTTCTCACTGATATTCTAGAACTTTCTACATGCAATGGTATTGCACCCACTCCTTCGTCCTTCACGTCCTTGTTTGCTTCCGAAGAAGACTCCGGCCCGTCTGGGATGGAGAAGGAGAGAATAGTGTTGGAATCCCTTGCAAAACCACAGACAATAAAAAGAGTAAAGTCTAACGCGCTACACTCGTGTTTGACTAGACAGTCGAAGGCGGGAAGATCGGGGTTCGACCCCATTCGGGTGCACTGAAGGTGTTTTTTCCTAAATAGTTTTCCACTCTCCTTTCACACAAATACGGAAGCAGTTCCTCTCAATTAAACCTCCCTATCCCCTAAGCCTTATCGTGGATACATAGTACTTACGATTTAAAATTTACATAAGGGGCAGATAAAATAATATTATTACAGTGCTATAAGCTTATTTCCATTAATGTTTCTTCACGATCGCTGTGATTTGGAAAGCTTTGGCAAACAATTTTAATAAAATAGTTTCGAACATTTTTGTGTTTTCATTTAATAAATTCATACTATCTAGTTTCATATCATAAACACATATTTGCTCAAAATATTTGTAGAAACTTTAAAATATAATTTAGTGACAGCCTACAAAATGCAGTCCAAGAAAGGGTTATATGACCTCGGTCCAAGTTAAATTAATAATAAAAGCTGAAAATTGTTAGCTCAAAGGAATAAAAAAAGTAATTAGAGTGGTACGGGTCTTCATCTAGTCACCTAAATGGATGAAACCATACTGTTTCTTCTCGAAAGCACACTAAACTGCTTAGAGCTTCCGTTCACTAACGTTTTAAGGTACACCCATTAAACCACACACACAAAATGTCATTTATTTCCACTCTTTGCATATTTTACTTACCCTAGACCGGGGTGACTTTGCCCACTTTTCAACTTTACGTTTAAAATTCGTGTGCTTCTTAAGTTAAATTTTGAAGAACAAAAAATTGTCACACATGTGGGAGGGTTCGTAGATGCTTTTTTTTAATCATCCTGTTCTAAAAAAATCATAAAGGGGGTGGGCAAAGTCATCTACCATAGAGGGATAACTAGGTTTTTTAAGCACAGAAGTCATCTTTGGGCAATGAAACCCTAACGGTGTGTTAAATGAATTAGTTTATTTTTTCTTATATCTTTTTATTATTGTTAAAATATGGTTTCTACATAATTTTTAGGTATTTTGGCTGCACCAATAAAATTACAAGGACACTAAAAATTGCTTGTTCAGATACGGGGAATATAAAACAGCTGTTCTCCCATATAACCAATCAGTACGTCATCAATAACTCCTGCGTGTCTTGCGAACACCTCAAAGAGTTCTAAAAGGGTATTCAGGCGAACCTGGTGTTCTTTAACTCAATTGTTATTTAAGGAAAAATCTTTATTTTAAAAAGTGTGCAAAGTCACCCCACAGGGAAAGTTGACTGTATGTATTTACGTACTACACTATATTTTTAATAGAAAAAACATAAGCACTTATTTACATCTTATTTTACCTATTTGATGCATTTTCAAATAATTTTTCTTTTGATTTTAAGCTAATCTATATTCGAACCTTAGCAATTTTTTTTTTAAATTAAAATTAATATTTGTACATGTGAGTAGTACAATGAGGATGGCTTGAGACGACAGCTGTAGTGAACTTTGAAACATTAATTTACCTCACTCGTAGCCAAATAGTCTGAGGCACTAGATTTAGGTTTAATATTTTGATAACCATTGGCGGAGAGATCATAGTTCTAATCAGGCTCGGTGCCGCAGAAAAAGAACTTTAAAAAATACCATCCTCTCATTCTCAGCCAACGTATCCTCCTCATCCTATCCCCTTAAATTAAGAAGTTAAAGAACATTGTGCTAAACGTTCTAGTAAAAAATAACCCTTATTCCACTTCACATAAACTAATATATGATCACGTGGTACAAGGCATCAGATTCTCAATATAAATTATTGTTATTGACAGGAATTCAGTGTTCTAAGCTCAACTGATTGCAGTGAGGATGGTTCTCCACGTGTGATTTATTAGTGTATTTGTATTACCTCTCTTGACACTAATGTGGGTGTAATTTTTCAAATTAATCGTTTCATTCCTTTCTCTTCTCGTAGAGCAGTTTAACAACCTGTATTAGAATATTTTTTTTTAAAAAAAGAATCAGATGGCAATTATATGTACACCCACAACTGGATTCAAGCCCAAGTATCTCGGAGGTAATTGATTTAATGGAGGTGCCTAGTTCTTATTCAAGAAATGGTCGGAAGGCTGATCTCGTAAACTCCCAACAAAGCATGAATTCAATTTACCCGAGCCGTTCAAGTAATCCCGGGAAGTGGGTCTTGCCATCCTCGCCCGGTTGTTGGGAACGGTCATTTAGGGGCCACCAAGTCACCCCTTGATGGCCGTATAAAACACAAACAAGGTCAAGAGAAAGATTGCAGGGGTCAGCTTGAAGGCTGTAAAACTCCCCTGGTCCTGCTTGGGAGAGACTCTTTGGCGCTTACTTCATGGTTGGGGCTAGCATTGGAGGAACAGTTTAAGGTGGGACGACTTTGTTGAACATTGCTTTGTTTTCTCTTTTAGATCGACCACAAGCTTTTATCTGTGTTTCACCAAGTCATAGAAGGACTGTTTGAAGTGGGAAGTTGTTGAACATTGCTTTGTTGTCATCTTTAAGATTACCACAAGCTTTTACCTGGGTTTCAGCAAGTCATAGAAGGACGGTTTGTGGTGGGAAGTTGTTGAACATTGCTTTGTTGTCATCTTTAAGATTACCACAAGCTTTTATCTGGGTTTCACCAAGTCATAGAAGGACGGTTTGAGGTGGGAAGTTGTTGAACATTGCTTTGTTTTCTCTTTCAGATCGACCACAAGCTTTTATCTGGGTTTCACCAAGTCATAGAAGGACGGTTTGAGGTAGGAAGTTGTTGAACATTGCTTTGTTGTCGTCTTTAAGATTAACCACAAGCTTTTATCTGGGTTTCACCAAGTCATAGAAGGACGGTTTGTGGTGGGAAAAAAAAGTTGTTGAACATTGCTTTGTTGTCATCTTTAAGATTACCACAGGCTTTTATCTGGATTTCAACAAGTCATAGAAGGACGGTTTGAGATAGGAAGTTGTTGAACATTGCTTTGTTGTCATCTTTAAGATCGATCACAAGCTTTTATCTGGGTTTCAGCAAGTCATAGAAGGACGGTTTGTGGTGGGAAGTTGTTGAACATCGCTTTGTTGTCATCTTTAAGATCGACCACAAGCTTTTATCTGGGTTTCAGCAAGTCATAGAAGGACGGTTTAAGGTGTTATATTAGTTTACTGCCATGTTTCAGATCGACTACAAAACACCAAATAACGTCGGGCTCTGCTAGCCGTAGGCTATATATTATGAAACCCACTCCAATATTTAGTGCTGAATTTGTGCCATTAGAACATCCTAATAAGTTGTATATCATATAGTTAAATAAAACACCAAAAAACCTGGGCTGCTGCCACATATATAATATTTCAACTTATAAATTTAAGGTCCTCCCTAAATTTAAAGAGAAGGTTGGATCAATATGTCGAAACAATTGTAATTTTTAACAACTTTATTATTATAGATTGAATATGATTCATTAGTCTCTAACAGCATTTAAATAATTGTAAATAAGAGCCAAAAAGAATATATTTATATAAAATGTTAACTTTTTTCACACCCTTTCTTCTGGTACAATCATGGGTAGTGTTGCGATAGTAAAATAATTCAAAAAGATTAATATTTGATCCAATATGCAAACCTGGGAAAATTTTCTTAAAGTAATATAAAGAAAAGTTCATAGTAACACATAATTCATACTACATTAGAAGCCAAAAGTACCGGGTTCGATTCCCGTGTTCAGGTGTCATTTTTCAATTAATTTGAATTAATTTTAATACTTATTTATTACCAGAAGTATATCAATTATATTTAATTCTTTACCATTCTACGTTAGCAGAAAACTTTTATTTCATTGCCAGCGATATTATTTTATTGTGAATTTTTTTTTCTTTTATGAATACTAATATATCTTAGATTTTCATGTATTATTATTTCCAAAAATAGTGTAATGTTCTTTTAATAATTTTATCTGTATTCAAAATTGAAGTCGGGCAGCCATGGCCAAGAACCTAAAATTGAGGACCTAAATATTATGCAAAATGGTAGAAAGTGTTTGGTATTGTGTTTTTGTTGTATGTTCATTTGATGTTGAATTTGTGAAAATGTGTTTAATGAGCATGCTTTAGGGTCACTAGCTTGAACGGGAATCGATGCGCAAACAACTGAGCAAAGGCGGTATTTTATTTTATATTACACTTGGTGAAAATTCCAATGGTAGCGACCATAAAATATCATATTTGATCATCTTATTTAATTAATGTAATCAAATATTTTATTTAAATTGTTCACATTTTTAAGAACATGTGTTTACTGTGGAACTGGATTATTTTTTATAATCACTGACAGTAAATGTATGTGATGATTAAAAGATACAGGCTTAACTCTTAACCAACCATTCGGTTGTTTGGCTTATTTTTTAGAGCAAGCTGAAATAAGCCTCAAATAATATATTTTTTTAAATATTCTAAATAGGGTATCAATCCTCGACCCACCACCACTCTAATAACTACGATGTTGAAAGACTTGGTCAAATCTGAGAAATTCCTCCACATCACTCTCCCAAAACTCCAGAGTAATGGATTCAAATCACGGCTATTAGTTGTAGATTGAAATGTGAAAATACCCACAGTTAGGACAAACAAGGATTGAAGAGTTTTTAGAAAATGTGTCTTGATAGGGATTTGAAACTCGTAACTTTGGAGTAACTTCTCAAATATTTAGTAATTATAAATTACCAGAAGCTTTCCAAATCGTCATCGTCATCAACTCTTTCCAGCCTGTGGTCAGGTCAGTTTAGTGAAATTACTCCATCATCCTCAATCATTATTATTATTATTATTATTATTATTATTATTATTATTATTATTATTATTATTATTATTAGTATTAGCACCGCGTCTTACTACCCGTTCGTGTTATACGCACTTACGCTAATGTGTAATTGTAGGGTGATTGTAAGATGAAATGGAGGACCTACAGTTTAACGTGGGATCCGAACCACGGTGGAGGTCTGGCATTCCTCACATTCACAAGTTGTGATTAATGCACGTCTTGTCAGAGGTGAAAGAAGGGTTTGGCAATCAGATAAATCTGTGCCGGGACCGAGTATTGAACCCCGGACGCATCCTCAATCCTTTCACCACCCTCCCTACTCTTATTTCTACCATTCTTCTCCTCTCACGTTAACACTTGCTGTTATTTATGTCTACCATTTCTTACTTAATTCCCTTGAGGTTTTTCTCCTACTTACGTCTTTTCCATACTTTTCTTTGACATCCTCTTCTTCTCCATTCTCATTACATGACCATACAATCTCAGTCTTGCTTCCTATATTATCTCACGTAGCCCCTGTAACATAACTATTACCCGGAGCACTTTATTCCTAATCTTATCTATACTTGTGACAATTATCATGATCCTCAAAAACTTCATTCCCATTGCCTCCATTTTCCTGGTCTCTCTTACACCCAATGTTCACGTTTCTAACAAATATACGTATCTAAGGGCACAATGTACACCCTTTAAAGCCCTTCTTTACAATTCGAGCTTTCCAAATAAGCAGACAAATAAACCTAAAATAAGAGGTAAGACTTTTAACCACTTAAATGAAATATTCATCTAACTGTTGTAAATGGGAGGACTATTACAATATCACTGACAAAATAAATTTACTCAAAACATTATTTTAACCTTCCAGTCCAAACACCTTTTACCACTCATCCCCAAACAGCCATTTTGTTCTGAATGTATATAAGTAATAGACTCTAGGTGAGAGCGTATAAAAAAGCTAGCTTTTATAAGGAGACCCTCTAGAAAATTCCACTATACCTTGAGCCAATAAAAAACTGTATACATATAGACTCTTCCTGGGG
>CABFWO010001528.1:92694-113768 GCA_902155825.1 Timema genevievae | reverse complement strand
CTCTTCCTGGGGGGGGGGGGAATCCATCAAATTCTGGGGTGGGTTTGGAACCCCCGACCACCTCTTTCCAAGGCCTTTGCTTTAGGAACCGCCTCCCCTAAATATGCTTGTTCCCCTAATTAGTAGACTAAAAGTCACCACTGCTGAAAAATTTCCAATTCAAAATGTACCGGAAATTTTTCTGGTTCAACACTTTCCTGGAAATGTTAATCTCTAAGCCTACCTAGAGGAACTACACTTATATTAGCGGTGCGAAGTACAGAGACAAACAATCGACCAGTTGAAGATTAACAAATCCTATCAAAATATAAACACACTGTCACTTGATTGTAGGGTGTCGAGGTGAGGGGTTATTGAGCACCCCTAACTAGCGTTATGACTACCACTTAGCATAGGGAGCACTCTTCAAACTTGAAGTGGTAGCTTGTATGTTACCCAGTTAAAACAAAATGCATGCTTCTCACCCTCATCACTCGACCCCTTCAAAAATCAATACCTCCCCTCCCTCCCCCCAAAGACCCCATCCCCCCACCCCAGTAATGAAAAAACCCACACGCTAAAACCTCCTTCAGTACAGTTATATGTACAAAATCAAATAATCAAATCAAACCAGAAAAATAAAAGTTTATCTAATTTATGGGTTCTATGGTAGTTTTGTTAAGCTTTATAACTTTACAAAATGTTGGAGCCGTTTTTAATTAAAATGATTGGAGGATAAATGAATATTAGTTTTTCATGAAACAACCCCAAAATCTATAATTTACAATATGAAAACAAAAAGCAAGAACAATAATTTTAAAATCCAAAACAAATGGAAACAGTTCCTTCTCATCCTAATTTTAATTACCTCTACTCACCATAAATTTGCATCTATAGAAGAGATCTAGTCTCGGAATGAGTGAATGGGTTTTAGTCCACGCCTTACTACCCACTTGCTATCCACATATCTACACTAAGAGGGTAGGAATGGGTAAGGCATAATTTAAAAAGAGTTTATACGAATTGGCGTCAAAGAGAGTTGGAAATCACTTTATAAAAACATAAATCCCTCCCCCAGGATTCTAACCTAGACCTATTAATAACCAGAAAATCTGACTAGATGAGACTGATATCCTAGCCTGTCTGACCACTAGTGTAGGTCTGACAAATATTATTATAAATAAATCGGAAGATTTTATATAAGTCAACACAATATGTGTGATGAAAACAAAGGTTGGAATTTTTTCGACTTTCAACATTATTTCATTAGTTAAATATAAAATTGCAAATATGGCGTATTAAGCCTTAACACAAGAGCTACTCACGGGATTATGTGGTGTAGGCCGTGAAGCTCGCAATAAATAGAATTGCCGGTGACGCTAAAGTATAAGCTTGAATTTCTATAGGGTACATTGGAGGTTTAAATATTTGATTTAACAACGTTGTTCTATTATACTCTCACCACTCTAGTGATGGTGCTTTCCATTTAGCTATCGCTAAGGATCCCGGGTTCGATTCCCGGTATGGCCGAACCGTTTATCATTGGGGAAATGTGGGTTTATCCTTTCACGGTGATGAATTAACGGCCTGGGGCTGAATATTGTGTCTCTCATAGGCGCTGATTCTAAAGGATACGAGTGTTTTGGGTCCACCAATTATTGTCATGAGGGGTCTGGGCCCCCACCTAAAAATTGAATTGTTAAATTTTTATGTATTTTTCTGGCTTTGCATACAAAATTTACATCTACTACAATATGAAGCCATAAACTAACTTAAGACTAAGACAAGAACAACATCCAATCCCCAATGTGAAAGAGTAAACCACATTTCACAAAATTTTCGGCAATGCCGGGAATCCAGCCCGGGACTTAGAAGACAGACACGCTATCGACTGAGCTAAGATGTCGGATAGGTTAGGTTACTACTTACTAGGATTATATTTTACTACAATTTTATTACAATACGTGAAGTAAACATTATATTCCTTGTGATTGTAAAGATTTAAATCTAATTGAATACTTAATTTCTGATAATTTCTTCAAAGCATTTTTTCTAGAGACTTCTTCCTACAGTGGAGTCTTTAATATTGTAGTAGCCTAGTCAATCACTATAAAGAAGATACCTTCTTTTACTTTAAAAAAAACTATTCAGTTTTAATGTTTTAGGAAATAATTACGGTATTTTACTCACCGTAAACATTTTTATTGTACAAAAGTAGAGTATACTAACTCAAAACATTAGTAGCATTAATAATTACAAAAAATAAAGAATATTTAATGTGCAAACCACTTTAAATGGATTTTCTGTTAACCCTTAAGCGGAATGATACACTTTTTATTACAAATTTTGTTATGAATTAGATTTTTAAAACACAACTTTATAAGATCTTGCATAATCGTCTCCTAAGATCCCGCAATGACAGAAGTTTTATTCTGCGAAACATGTTCATATGAAAAGTCGAGTTCAAATCATATAAAATATATTATTTTTTTATTTACTATCAATATGTTTGTATAACAAAATATATGTTCCTCCAGAATATTAAGTTACATTATTATGTTAGCTTTTATAAACTTATATTTAAAAAATCAATTAAAAACTTTAAAATGTAGATGAAGTGTAATTTTCCCTAATGACGTTGAAAGTATAATATTTTTAGCATAAAATTAAAACCATTAGGTCCAGCTCCTCCCTCCTCCCTCAATAATTTTCATAATACATAAGTCTGCACCGATGGTGTATCTTTAGATTTAAGTTAGTTAATTATTCGTGTGCGGATATAATCTGTCGGTTCAGAAAGTTCACGTTAAATACCTTAGTTAAATGAAAAAAATAATATAACGTCTTTTCTCTCTACCTCTTGAATTAAGTGAGAAACGTCAAGTTCGCAGAGATTTGTCACGTGACTGTAAAATAAGTTAAAAATGTATAAAATAATTATTGACCCACTTTAAAATGTGTGTGATTATTAAACATTTTAACTTTTATCAGCAGAATAAATAACAACCATGACTCAGATCCTAGACGTACACATTCGATCTTGGAAAGGTAAGCTAATGATTTATACAGGCGAGTATTTGTACAAATCATTCAAAACTCACCCTCATCTTATTGGTTTGGACTAGAGGTTAAATAGATTTGGTCGTTTTGGTTAGAGCTTGCATTAGTTTGTGTGTGTGTGTGTGTGTGTGTGTGTGTGTGTGTATGTGTGTGTGTGTGCGTGTGCGTGTGCGTGTGATTGTGCGTGTTTGTACATATGTACGTGTGTGTGTGTATGTGTATGTGTATGTGTACCATTACTCCTAAACTGTGCATACGAAGCAATTTCTTATTCTCAGGATGCAATAAACATTTAACCAACACAGCGGGTGGGGCAGAAAGTGTGATATATTTAATAACAATATATTATTATTATTTTAACTACAAAATGCTTCAAATTAAACTTAAAAAAACAAACAAAAGATTGACAATTTCCTACATACCTTTAAATTATTCGTTAAAAAAAAGTCCTTAATTTGGTCACAATTATTTGTAATACATTTTCTCTTGTTGAATTGACTCAACTTCCACCATGATTCTCCTTTGAGTTCCTGAATTATTCTTGGATCCATCGCGTAAATATGACTCCTTAACATGCTAACATGGAAAAGTCCGTAGCTGTTAAGTCTGGTGAAAGTGGTGGCCCAGAGATATCCACAAATCGTAAGACGAGGTCCGCAGGAAACATTTTGAGAAGCATCTCCATTGGTGTTCGACCTTTCTGACCCCTGAACCGCAACGTAAGGGCATGGATACCAACAACATGTGGTTCCAGCAAGGCAGGGCAACGCCCCACACCCAAAATGTTTCATGGGAACCTCGTTTCACGATTTCGGTACATAGCCTGGCGACCACGTTCATCGACTTAATACCTCCGGAGTTTTTCTTGTGAGGCAAGTTAAAGTCATACTTACCCGACACTCGCAAGAACAATTTAGAAACTCAAAGAATTGTAGTGGTAGTTGAAGCAATTCAACACGAGACATTGAATAGAATCATGTCAATATTTATAAGCGCATAAAACAATACATTGCATATTATAATGATGGCCATTTTAAGGATTATTTTTAAAAAAAAGTTATGTCATTTTAAGTTTAAATTGTAGCATTTACTAGTTAAAATAGTACACGTATATTGTTATTAAATGGGCTAACACTTTTTGATCCACTCTGTAGAGCTAGTTATTTGTGAGTTTAAAGACTGTGCGTTGCAAATTGCAGTACCTACATATTTATTATGACGGCTGTAGTAATTGTAGTTGTTATAATGTGTAAACACATAAAACAATGGATGTTTAAAACTCTAAGAGGCCGTGACTACGGTTGTACATGTTTTTTCTGATGCACCATTATTCCATAAAAGTGTGAACGCTTTAACTCCGTGTACTTAACGAGCAGAATGTAATGGCATGGCTGTAACAAAGATATGAATGGGTGATAATTGATAATGCCAAGGATAAGAGGAGGGAGAAATTGACGTTTATGGGCGTTCGATTTGTGATCAAATAAAACAACACAACGTTTTGTATGGCTAGAGAAAAGTAATTTACGATCGGGCTGCTGTTTTTAAGTGCCCCGGGGTTATACTATGGACATTTGCAGGACGTCAAATCCAAAATGGTTCATTTATCTTCCCCTCCAATCATATTTTTTTTGGAAGGTGCTACTTTTCACACTCACAATCATTCGTATTAAGTGGATATTTTTTCTTTCTTTATTATTTTGGTTTTGGAAGAAAGATCCTCACAGTAGTGTATTGATCATATAAAAATAAAATATAATCTAAAAAATGGATAAGTCACGTGTTTGTTTGTTTGATTTATGTTTTGAACCTAAACAAATTTTTTACACTGCGTCCTTCAACCCATCTGAGCTATCCGTATTTTAACTACATAAAAATGAGGAAGGGCTTAGGAAGGTATAAACTATTGGAAATGTACTCGCATTTGCATTAATATAGAGTGATAAAAGCTACTCAGGAAAAGACCATCTCATTACAGATCGCTTAAGTTCAAACCCTAAACTGTCCATCACCAGCAAACCACACTAGTCACTCCATTACGTATAAGTCACGTGGCCACTGGTCAACAATGTGGGTGCTACCTATAATAATGAACAAGTTTGTGAGGTGTGACCTCATTACTGTACAGGTACACAAGTACTAAACGTCGGCTTTCTCCCCCTTGGTTTGAATATTATATCGTAAGCATTCTGTAACACGTACCCCCTCCCCTTAAAACAAACAATAGACATGTAAAAAGGTTTAATAAATACGTCCGCAACATTAACCACCCCAAACAACATCAACTAGAAATTATTACTTCATAGAAACCCCACCACAAAAATACTACAAAAAACTTACATTTATAAAAAATATCTACATTGGACATTATGTTGTTGCTGTCCTGATTTATGCGAAATATTTAACAAATACAAAATAAGTTATATCAAGAAATAATTACAAGCACTACGTTATTCATATTTTAAGGACAATTTTAATTACTAACACAGCAGAGCAACAACAACAAAACCAAACAATTACGCACTTAATAACAAATATATATGATTAAATGTACGATTTAATGTTTCCTTTAATATAATAGATTAAATACTTTATAAATACAAAAACTAATTGATTATCATGAAAAGTATACCATCTTATGTCAAGGAAAGTTAAATACTTATTTTTCGCTAAAAAAAAGTTTTGCCGGAAAAAATGGCAAAAACACTCACTTTTTCTCGCCTCTCCTTCCACCCCACCTTAAAAGAATTTTTTCTCCCGTATCGCCCCAAAGGTGTCACTGCTTGTTTTCTCGAGACCACTGAATGTTCAGTTAGAGAAATCAATTCCTCTCACTAACAAAGTCGACGATATCTTGTTGTTACGATCTTGCAGTGAAAAATATACACATTCATATAATATGCAACATTTTCTCATATCAGAGGATGGGTGGTAGGATACTCTACAATGCAAAAATAAAAGATGACATAAATAAATATTATATGGGGTTATTATTAAATAGCAATAATTATAACCTTAGCCAATATCTCTACATGTAGCATGCCTTAAAAATTTACAGTACTAAAATTGTATTTAGAAACAAGAGTTAAATAAAAAAAATATTAAATTGTACAATTCAAATTTAAATAATATAAAATTAAAACATGTTTGAATTAAAGAACTGTTTGGTTTGATGTTTCAATGTAATAAGATAAAAAAAACAAAATGATTTCCACTAATAGACACAAATACTTTAAAATAATCCTTTTGTACTCGTATTGTTGAACGCTTAAAGCTTAGAATATTAATATTGTTTAGTAAATTTTGTGTGATATTATCTGGAGGTGTTCTAAAATAATTCTTCTTTCATTAGATAAGCAAAATGCTCACAGATATTAGTGGGTGAAATATAGTTCAGGTCTCACCAATGTTAAATCTTCAGGATCTTTCTTTTACCAAATACATATTTTTAAAAAATTAAATATATTATATTATATACTAAATATATTTACATTATATAAAATATATATTTATATTATATTAATATATAAATATTCATTATATAACATATACATAAATATATAATATATACTATCAAATACAAGCAATGAGTTAAACAAATTATATTAACAATAATAAATATAACAAAAATTAAAACTCTCAAAGAGAAAATTACTAGTAATAACACATTAGTTTATTAAATAAAACATTTAAAATCAGACATGTCTTAGATATTTAAAATCTCAGTTAAGTTGATTGATAGCTGTTTCTTCCAAATAAAACAAAAAGCTTTATCCTTTGTATATTTTATTTCACCATCCATATTCTTAATATAAATGGCATTGTTGATGTTTTCATGAAAGACTCGATATTTATTAAAAGAACATCATGGTAAATTAGCCACAAAGATAACCGCTTGAAACTATATAAATAATGATTCAAAAGCTTCTCCATTAAATAATATGACAGCGTACAGTCGCCAATCAGTTGTGATGCTGTTCGTAAAGAACTATTTGCGAAAAATAGGTAATTATAATATATAAGCCGTCTAGATCCGCCTTGTAATAATTTAAATGCTGTTAGTGATTACTGAATCATTTTCACATTAACATAAGTAGAGTTGCTAAAATTTACAATTACTGTAACAGTCTGTTGATCCAACGGACTAGTTTTAAATGTAGCGAGATAATTTTAATTAGTGCACCATTAGTAATATAAGAAGGAACTTGAAATAATCTCATAAAATATACACCCAATGTAAAATCTACCAACAGGACTCGAAATATCTAGTTAACAGGATGAGAACTTACTATATCCCCAAAACAGGAATCTAAATGTCTAGTTAACAGAATGAGCACATTCAAAAATATTAACTTATTAGATTCCCAAAACAAAAATTAAAACATCTAGTTAACAGGACGAACATTTCAAAATATTAGATTTCTAAATCCCCAAAACAGAATTCTAAATACCTAGTTAACAGGGCGAGCACATCCTAAAATATTAATTTGCTGAATCCCCAAAACAGAATTCTAAATGTCTAGTTAATAGGACGAGCACATTTTAAAATATTAACTTGCTAAATCCCCAAAACAGAATTCTAAATGTCTAGTTAATAGGACGAGCACATTTTAAAATATTAACTTGCTAAATCCCCAAAACAGAATTCTAAATGTCTAGTTAACATGACGAGCACATTTTAAAATATTAATTTGCTGAATCCCCAAAACAGAATTCTAAATGTCTAGTTAACATGACGAGCACATTTTAAAATATTAACTTGCTAAATCCCCAAAACAGAATTCTAAATGTTCTAGTTAATAGGACGAGCACATTTTAAAATATTAACTTGCTAAATCCCCAAAACAGAATTCTAAATGTCTAGTTAACATGACGAGAACACATTTTAAAATATTAATTGCTAAATCCCCAAAACAGTATTATAAATGTATAGTCAACAGGACGATCACATTCCTAAATATCAATCTATATTAAAAAGTGCCCGTGTAGACTCGAGGTCCACGCGTTGCGCCCCAGATATGAGCGAGGCGACCAGTTCTCACCCTAATGGACTGTCTCGCGCTGTTCCTCCCGCCGGAGTAATAAACATCCACTACAGCGAGAGTACCTACAACATGTGCAAGAAAACAGCAGCGCCTTACAACGAAACGGACAGTCGTTTTGTCTGGCCCCGGCTCTGACGCAAATGAATGGCACACCGGGAAAATGGATGGTGATTGCCACCTCCTTGATGACCAACATCCTTTTCTCTTTATTCCCACTCTTTCCTTACTCCGCCATCACGCAAGTTGGAGAGATCCTGGTCATTTGATTCCCTGGACTGACAACATTTGTTTCCCCGCTCAATGCACTAGTTCATAATTATTTTTAAATGGGTTGTTTGAGCAATGTTTTAGAATGTGAAGTACGAAAGAAATTACTCTTTGAAGATTTAATATGTACCCGTCCTGCGTCCTTAAGAGACAGGGGGATGACGTACAATTTAACCAAGAAAATAAACAAGAAAAAAAAAAATATATATATATATATATACTGGGTGTTCATTTGAAAACTTTCCACTAAATAATTCCAAAATAACGCATTGTGGAAAAAAACACAAGTTGTTTGGTTCTGAGGGTGAAGTAAGGTGGTAAGGCTGGTATGACCTTGGGTGGTGTTGCTAAGGTGACGTTATGGTCACGTTAAAAAAAATTTAATGAGATTCTCTATTTTTTATTACATATTCCTATAGATCACGTTGTGCCATTTTCAAAATGAGGATTTCAAGCTTTTTAAAATAAAAGCTATCGTGAGAAATGAGCCTCACAAGTTTCTGAGTCACCGGCACCGGGCGCTGGCATTAGAATTTGGCCTATTCAAACATATCTCGGGAAGGTACAAGTGTTTGTGTGTAAGATCGTAAACAAAACATTGTTTTTACTATCACTGCCATTTACAAATTCATTAGTTGTTTTGTTTTCTTTCTACTTTGAAAAATGTTTTACAGTTTGGAAGAAAGAACAGAATTGATTTTTCTGTGCTCAAAGAACGGCAGCAACATTCAACCAAAGACACCAGGATAAAAACGTCTCACATAGTTATGTTTTGGGTCTTGTTTCAAAATTTAAAGAAACTGGATCTGTCGCAAACAAAAAATGGACTGTGCGTACAGTATTGAGTGAATTAACTCAAGTGCAAATGTTGGGCACTTATGTGGCAATTCCCAAAAGTTCTGTGCGGGAAGTGTCTAAAACTACTAGATTTGGTTAGGTTCACAAGACATCAAAATTAAATAAGTTTCATCCGTATAAAATGCAGGTACATCAAACATTAAGCGAAGATGATCATGATAGGTGACTACAGTTTTGCGAAGAAATGATCGAATTATTGGAATCCATTGTTATTATAATGTATCTGCTTTTCTTAAGAGTGCACTTTTTTCTTAAGTGGTTTTGTAAATAAGCACAACTGTCGTTATTGGATTGATCAAAATCCTCATATTTTTACTGACGGACACACACAATGGCCAGAAAAAATATACTTTTGGGCAGGTATATTAGATGACACGATTATTGGTCCGATATTTATTGACGGAAATTTAATGGAGGAAAAAATACGGGAAAATACTTAAAGAAGCTATTCATCCTCTCATAGTCCACGCCTTAGACAATCAACTAGACCATTATGAAAACATGGAGTTTGATAAAGATATTTTACATTTTCAGCAAGATGGATCTTCCCCCCCCTCCCTTCCCATCACTATACACTACTCATTCGTCAATGGTTAGATTGAATGGACAATGGATTGGCAGAAGAGGAATAATTGAGTGGCCAGCAAGGTCACCTGATTTAAAGCCCCTAGATTTTTTATGTGGACATTTAAAATCCTATATTTATGGGATAAAACCAGCACATATTGAAAAGTTAAAATATAGGATAACAAAGGCATGTAGAAGTATTACAAAAACAACCAGTGGTGGCGCGTGACTTTTTTTCTTGGGAGGGCACAAAATTGAAAATAAATAATAATTAATAAAAATATAAACTCTCCACTTATTTATTATATTTTGTAATGGAAGTCCATCCTCCTTTCCTTGATATTTGAGAATACCTCAATAACTTTGTTGTCTAACTCAGAAATTGAATTAATAAAATTATTTTTGACCGAAAGAACTGCTAAAGCATTTAGTCTGTTTTCCATCATTGTACTCCTCAAGAAAGTCTTAATCCGTTTTAAGGTAGAAAAACACCTTTCACACTCACTTGATGACATTGGTGTAGTGCAAATAATGTCAAATAGTTTGAAACTTTCAGATAAAATCTCACTCAGGTTATTTTGTGAAATAAACACTAATAAAGATAGCACACCCTCAACTTCGCACATATCATCACGATTGTAAATTACATTCAATTCACTCTTTAATTTTATGGCGTTTAACATGGAATAGGATGCAACAGTTTCGTTAAACACATTTTGAGGAAAATATTTTTGATAGTTTTTGGGAAAAAAAATTAATTGAACAATTTTGTTGCACTTAGGTGACTTTTAAAATCAAATAAATCCTTAATTTGGGTTATAATAGTGTCACAAACTTCTTTTGCAGCATTATTTCTACTATCTCCATCGACGGATGAAGTTTTCTTTTTTTTTTCCTCAGGTTCTTCAACCTCGTCAGTAGCATTTCTAATTTTTTAAATTTGTATCTCAAATTGTTCTATAGCTTTCTCCAAATATAAGCTATCAATACCAGGCACATGAGTTTGATTTTTTTTAAATGTCCACATGTGACATAATTAAATTAAATTGTTTCAGCCAATACATGAATTGTGAACTATTTAAGTGGTTCAGTAGGCCACTTGCTTCATTTAGTGTTTTCGAATCAACTTTATCAGAGTATATTATTTTTTCTAAGCATTCCTTAAATCAGTCTTTGTAGTCAAATAAAGTATTGACTGTTCTGCTTTTAAAATTTCAGTGAGTTGGAACCACTCGTGGTAACCTTTTCTTAACAATTTCGTCAAGGAACGGTGTTCTTTTAAGTGAACAGGAAAAAATTAAGAATACGCTTGTAAATTAGAGAAAAAGATCTTCAATTTTGTTACATTGTGCTCCTCCTTCCATAATTAGATTAAATTGATGTGCATAGCAATGTACAAAATAGCCATTTGGATATATTTGTTTTATTAATGATTGAACACCATTATTTTTTCCACTTACCATTATTTTTTCCACTCATAACGGCTGCACCATCGTAACTCTGTGCAATTAATTTGTGTGATGGAATATTTAATTTAGTTTGAAAATCTTCTAATATGACCTTGGATAAAATTCGTGCTGTATATCCAGATGGTTTGATAAAAGACCAAAATCGTTCACAAATTTGCTCATCTAAAACGTATCTAATTATAACTACCATTTGTTGTTGATTGTAAAAATCAGTAGTCTCATCGGCTTCAACTGCAATAAAATTTGCTGAATTTATCTGGGTCTTTACTTCAGTTTGATAAACCTGAAACATTGAATCCAAAAGTTCATTTTGGATGGTTTTGGAGGTACCTCTAAATACATTTGATTCTTTCAAATGCAATGCAAGAGCAGAGTCTAGCTTGGCTGCAAAATCAATTAAACCTAAGTAAATACCAAAATTATCAGAAGTAGCCCTTTCATCATGACCACGTAAAGCTAATTCAAAAGCCCCACAGAATTTAATACACATTATTAAGCGACCTAAAATGTATCTGTTGTTGTCAACGTTTTCGTTGTGATTTTTTGTTGAACATACATACTACTTAATTGCTCCCGAATATCTATTTTGCCCAACACATTGTAGTCCAGTGTTGCATTTAAATGATTTAATGAGATAGTTCATGCTTCTTAGCTCTTTCTGATAAATGTTTTAAATAAAAAAAACACCTTTAATCCATGTATAAGATTCTTCCTTTGAAAGTAAACAAAAGAAACAAAATAATTTATTATTTCACACCCACACATCCACTTATATTTGTCATAAATGTTTTTATTAAAATGTCTATAATAGGTACGTGATTTATTCGAGGAAGAACAGTCTATATTTAAAATTGGCATTGGCCTGCCTTTATTCTTAATTAAAAGCTTTTCATCAAAACTAATGTTATTATGAATAATGTACTGCACAGAATTCATATTTTTAAACACTCGAACCGCTGAACGAAGAACGATAAGAAATTACTCTACAGCTTTAAACATTCGCGCGTGATTGACTAGTGACAAAACAGGCTGGGGTAGACACCTACATTACTGGTGTGTGAAACAAAGCAAAAGATAACCTGGCAACTTCCATTAACATATCCTTCGCTATTCTATAGCCACAGCAAGGTCAAACAGTCTAAGACGTCTGTTTATGACCCCAATATTTGCGACCTAGTCTAATAGACGTAGAAGGATAGAGCGCATGGCACACCATAATAAACTATGCCTGATGGGCATAGACAAAAGTCAGAACAACTGACATACATATTCTATATCCTATGGACATAGTATAAAAGAGCGCATAGCTCAACTAAATAAATTATGCCATAAGGGCATAAAGAAACAAACAAAAGCTACCTACAATGAACATAGTCTTGTGGATATTTACATAGGATCAACTATGCCATTAGGGCATAGGAAAACAAATAAGTTACCTACAAAGAACATAGTCTTAAGGACGTTTTACATTAAATATTCTACAGCTTCATTAATAGAAAAGACGTCTTAAGGGCATAGTGACAATATTAATTATGTCTCTCGATATTCATGCTAAGTTCCCCAGCTCGATCTGCGGCAAGGTGGTGAATCGGATGCCACACCCATCGTTGTCTTCCCTACGATTCCAAGAGTCTCTCTAGGAGCAGTGTCTCCGACGAGTGGTGAATACAATATAGGTGACTTGAACCAAGGACAGGTTCGTATATATACCAATGAGTCTGGATGAATCGGCCATTACGATTCCAAGTATAGTAAAAGGAGAGAGGGGCTAGTTCCAGATTGCGCCACCGGACTCTGCGCACTAGCCGACCAGCTGGCCTCTTCACAACCGATCCTTCTCTCAATTATTCCTCCACCAGCTTGCGAATTAGAAGTTGGATAGTGTTGTCTTTCACGGCCGAAGTACTTAGTTCGCTGGGGCAAATGAGGAGTTGTCCACTGATATCGTGGTAAGTGTGTCCCTGCCACATATGATAAGAAGATATTATGATATATTTCCACCATTATGAGGGTTTGTTAGATTGTACGAGTCAAAATGTGTGATAGTCATTTTTACACGTTACAATGTGTTTGTGTTAGTATTAAAAGTGCCACACTTGAATTATCTGTTTATTGTGTTTTGTGTTTTGTTGGACACTTAAGACTTATCTGAAGGTCTAGTATGTAACAAGAGAGGCTCACACCGCTTGCAATCATGTCAGTAAAACATGACACTATATCAAAGATGAATTTTGATTATATAATTCATGACTTCGCCAGAAAGAACTCCAGGAGAGGCTATCTTAAATTACAGGTCAATTATTGCTAGTTCCTCTATAGTATTAAATAGTTAATTAGTGTTTTTCTTCCTTATGAAAACTGGTATATACTCGTATGTGCAAAATACCGTCATAACATTCAATACAAATATTGTTTTTTAATTTTCCTTTTTTACCTGCTCCAATAGTAGCACGGTTTAAAGCATCACTCTCACAACAGACTGGCTGTTGATGATGGGTAGATCAAGGTTCGATTCCAATTGGGTGCACTTAGAGTTGTTTTATTTCTAATGGTTTTCCAAATCATCTCCACGTGAATATGGTATTCAACCCTACTTCTACCTAATTCATTAGTATAGTTAGTACATAAGCGTACTAGTTTTGACAACGCTCTGTGTTATGCCATCTTGTAAAACAACTGATGTTTAAAAACACGACCTAGTATGAATACTTGACTGCCGAGCCAGGATAGTTGACGATGCAAGTTCATAGGCTTACGTCGTTCATACACGCTCTAGTTTACCTGTGACTATAAATAATCAGGTGGCTGAAAGTTTGCACTTCTCAATAAAAATATATTAAAAAAGGTAACCCGTGTGCATAAAATAAAGTAATCCACAATTTGTTAATATTTTTATGTTATTCTTTTGTGTTCTATCATTATTTACGAATTTCTTTTTTTTTTTCCCCTTTGGTTTTGTTGGTTTTCTATTATAGGAAGTTGCGTTGCGCGATTCACATTCAGTCCTGATAAGTTCAAATATAATAAAACCTAGGTCAAATAATTGGGTGGTGATGATCGATTTTCTTCAAGAGGCAACCTTTGCCTCTTTGTCCGATGGCAGCAGTGTAAAGTGTGAACTGTGCACTTTTCATTGTAAAAGCCATGTTTTGTTCATTCCT
This sequence comes from Timema genevievae, assembly GCA_902155825.1. Lineage (NCBI taxonomy): Eukaryota > Metazoa > Arthropoda > Insecta > Phasmatodea > Timematidae > Timema > Timema genevievae. The sequence goes on along the minus strand of CABFWO010001528.1, from coordinate 99,362 downwards.
TTTATATTTTTATGTATTTATATGTTTATATATTTATATGTGTTTTCTTTCAAATATGATATCAACAGGTATATTGTAAAGTGTCATTAAATTCAAAGATAACGTGAGAAAGTCCGTGCAGTGCACCGTACCATTAACTTTATTAGCACCAACAGGCAACAAATCAAATATTGGGTGTGGAGAAGATATTATAACTTAATCTTCAAAATAAATGTCAGATTTTAACACGTGCTTATATTATATCTCTATTTAGACATGGTGTTTTAGTCAGCCTATTTAATACGTTTTGTAGCACAATTCAAGCCAACAAAATAGTAATATTTAATTATAATTTAAGATTTGTTTACTTTTTACTGTGGTTAATTGTATATACTAAAATGATTAAAGTTACTTTATTGATTCCCCGTGTAAAGAATGGACACACTAGCTACGTAGTTTTAAAATATTGGTAAAATATTGTTTTCTAAAAATGTTTTAATTATTTAAAACTAATTAAAATTATTATAAATCCGTATTTCTGTTCAACTCGCCACTTAATTTATATAGCAATTCAACGTGAATAAGGCCCATTGGTGGATGATTATATCAAATAAAATAATCAATGTTTCCTTAATAAATGACCAAACCTGTCCTTAGAGGCTACAGCGCTCCAATAAGCTACGTGTTTAGTTGAATCATGATGGGCCGATGTTTTGACGGGTGCTTAACGTCGTATGGCGTGGCCGTTCAGTTGAAATCGTGGCTTACCCTTTCACATTGATGAATTAATAGCTTGGGAATATAAGTTGCGAATGTTCTTGCATTCTGTTAATTTATAAGTTGTGTTCTAATATTAGCAATCGGGATAGAAACCACACGTTAGGTGCTCCAAATTTTAAAAACTAATTATCCATATTATGTGGAGAAAACTGAATCTTATGTTATGTATTTTCCTATATTCACAACTTAAAACAATATTAAACTAGATTCTTCTCTCTTTCTGAACTACCGAAAATTAATTTTAAATTAAATATAAAACTACCCATCATCAAACAAAACTCTCTTTCTAAGCTTGATTTGAGTAATACTGAAAACAACTTTGTTAGCGGAAAAATACACTGTTTGCATTTAATCTTTCCTCCATCTTTTTTTGTATACATACATCAGACCGACTAACTTGAACGGATGCTTCAGTTTTACATCATTTACCCAACCAACCAGTCTTTCAATTCCCTTCACACAAATAGTTAATGTTTGCACAAGTACGGCTTAGTTTAGTAGCTGCATATCTGAGATATTTCCCGACGCTACATAAAATAAACCTTCGCCATATGGTATTAAATCTGTTTGATGACGGGGATGAAACGGGAGGTTTGGAAAAAAGGGGGCCGAAGAAAGATTCGAACATTTTTCAAACCTCGAGTCAACATGTCAAAAAGGCGGTGGCTTGCTCGATGATATCCCCTGGTTAGTAGCCCCATTAATCTTCGCCATGTCTTCATCAATAGCACCAGCCGATCTCCCGGAGGCGAGAGCGAATCCGTTCAGCTGGAAGAGCTTAAAGAAGTCGCATGTACAAAAGGAACAAAATTAAACCAAGTGTCTTCAATTTCCTGTTTTTTTTCCGGTAACTTTTATAAATCAAAATGTATCTAACTTTTGGTAAACGTTTTTGTTTATGGTCATAAACACATTTTAAAATGTTCTAGTGAGTTTTAATGTTTTTATTTATTTGTTTGTTTGTTTATTTTGTTGGGAAACCATTTGTATTCTCTTGAACAACATATCTTTGTTTTAAAATAAACATTGTTTCTTAACGTTTTGATTTCAATATAAAACACTTTATATTATTTATTGAAGTTTATTGAAATTTTACTAATATTTTTATAAACATTCTTTTAATATTATGATAATTGTATAAAGCGATAAAAATAACAAAGGAGACCTGTAAACAAGTTTGGTTCAGAATTTTATTGTATTATTGAGAGGGTACAAATGGGATTCTGTGAATTAAGGGAGGGGGTTTGTATTTAAAGAAAACTACAGTCTTAGTTAAGATAGAAAACCAATATTTTCCATAAATTTATTGGGACTAATCAAAATACCCAAACAATTTTCAAATATTTTAGGCTTATAAGTAGGGACCTGGTGAAATTAGAAGGGGAGGGTTTAGAGATTTCCAAAATGTATAATGTATAAAAAATACTACCTATTATTTTGATAGAAGATTGAAATATGTCATTCAGTATAAGAGCCACTCCAAACACAATTTTGTCTCTAGTCATTTCAAAATAAAGGAACAAAAACTCGGTGGAGGTTGGTTCCCCTCCAAAATTTCCGAACCTAATAAAATAAAACTTACCGTACGAAAGAAAATTTAAATATTTACATACAACAACCCAAAATACCCAGAATAGTTTCCAAATTTTGTATTTATAAATAATGAAAATTATGTGAAAATATATATTTTCAAAACCTAAATAAAAACACGTTTGGTGTTATAAATAACCGATATTGTTAGAAAATTAGTTTTAAATTTTATAGTTAAAATTGTAAAGAAAAATAGTGACTCAAACTTTCAAAATCTAATAGAAACAAGAAACACTTATCAATCTTGTAGAAAATCAAAATATTTTTAAGTAGGTATAAATACACCCCACCCACCGCTCCCCCTCCCAACATAATTAAAAAATAATAAAACTTTTAAACTTTAAAATTGGTTCCAAGAAATAGAGCTCAAAATTTTCAAAATGATCAGAAAAAAAATCTCTTGGTGGGGTAGAAAATGTAAACCATGCAGGTAATTACAGGGACCAATATGTCTCAGTAATGGGCTGTTATTTTATTTAGGCATTTTGTTAAGATGTGATTCTCTTTTTTACTTTCTCATAACTCCTCAGAGAGAGGAGGTATAGTAATCATCAAAAAAACAAGTTAGAAATAATAATGGATAATGGAACGTTATAAGAACCCATGAACCCGTAAGAGTGGTTTTTGCGATGTCATCTGTCTGTAGCTTAGCCCAAGAGGAAAAATTTTACAGAGAGGGCTAAACTTGTTATCTACTGTAGTGTTTCAATAAGTTTCCCTTAATGCGTATGTCAAGCTATTGTACTTAGTCACAAGAAGACGTCAACAATCTAATTTCTGATAAACCACTACACAAATAAACCTGCTATATCATTATATTATCCTAACAGAATAAAAATCTCCAACTTATCATTTTCTCTTATTAATTTTAATTTTGGCTATCCTCAATAAAGATTGGCCTGGACACTAGTAATCTTCCACGCCCGTTCTGTAAAAGTACGCCTGATACAGTAAAGTCTCTGTTGCACTGGGAGAGACTTTAATCACTGCCACTGCAATAGCAACTGTGGCAGATATATAATCACTGTGAATTCGTGTTGCTGGAAACGCCCAAACTTGAGGAAAGTACCCCAGCTGACTGTTCCTGGAGTTTTAACATGCTGGCCCGAGGTAGATGTAATGTCGAGTGGCTTCCTTGTGTTGGGCTCAGCGGCCATCTCCTAGGGCTAGTTGTCTTTCTGCTCAGTTCTGGAAACTCACCCCCCTCCTTTTCTTGGTGGACGTCCTTTAAGAATACGTCAGTCCTTCTTGTATACAACAGCCATCCCTCGCTTCAAATTTTACATTCCATTGTAACGATTTGTTGGAGGGACTGCCTGGAAGTGAACAAAGGACCAGTGTACTAAGAAAGCGGTGATCACAATGTTTGAGGCGTTGGTCTCATCTCCTTGCCACAGATGAAGTAAAGTCTATGACTATGAGTACTCAATCTAGTAATCTTAGATAGGGTCTTCGTGTTTGTTTTTTCTATGTCCATAAGACATAGTTTTGTATGTCAGAGTTTTGCTCTGTTTAACTATGTTCATAAGACATAGTTTTGTAGGTCAGTGTTTCTGACTTGTTTTTCTATGCCCATAAGGCATAGTTTTAAATGCTAGTGTCTTAGCTCTATCTTTTTATGTCCATAAGACATAGTTTTGTAGGTCAGTGTTTCTGACTTGTTTTTCTATGTCCATAAGACATGATCTTAAATACCTGGGCAATAACCAGACGCCCTATTCTGTATGGCCATGTTCGGGCTATTTTAAATCTTTATATCCAATATTGGCGGAAATCAGGTGCTTACGGTGCTCAATTCATGGGTATGCTACTAGTACAAAGTAGTGGGCCACGGGGTATTATTTATTTTGTCCAGCCCCCTTCAGGCGCCGTTTGAATTAGTTAATGTTTAATTGTTTGCTGGTGTTATAGTTTGTGTTCAAACTTGTGTTAATATTTTTATGTACTATTGAAAGACCAGGCAGTACCAATGAGGAATAGACCAGCCATGATATTTGTACAGCCTAGATTCCTGGTAGCTCGCCATTAACTATTTGTAAACCTATAGTTCCTCTTCCAGGAACTTAACCTTTGTATCTCGTAACTCAATATGGAGTTACCTCATGCTAGCTAGTTCATTTAACTACCAACGTTGTAACTCTTTAAACTAGGACTTTCTAGAATTAGGTATTATTAACTATGATTCTTTTAGGTGTTCATGAGGATGTCTAGTAGCCGCAAGGCTGGAGTGGTGTTATGTATTGTTGCTTAACCTTTAATTAATAATTGCTTCCAATTTAAATTGCCGTTGTGTTGAGGCAGACGCACCTTAGTTGAAGAATGTGTGTTTGTTCTAGTTTGAGTTACACCTTTTCATAATATAGGCCCAACCATACTTGTGTTGATTGCAGGTCTAACCAAGGTGTTTCACACCTGATGTTCCCTATCGGGATGATTATGTCTAAAGTGACTGATTTAATTTCCTATAATGAACAATAGAATGTTTTGGATAAGATCTCGTCTAACCATTTGTAATTGTTTCGTCTTGGTTGGCGTTTAAATAAACTGATTTGTTAAATTTGTATATCTCTCTTATGTTTGTTCCTTCCCATTCTTCATTAAATATATTTGTAAATGTATTCGTCACTTCTAATAGGGACCGAGAAGCTGGTGTTCGTTCCCCAACACTGTCAGAGAGATATGTACTGTGATCTCTGATCCTCTTCTGAAAGCAAAGTTAACAGTCTAGTTCCCGAGTCCAAGGACAGAAACAGGTTATTACTTATTCTTCATAACAGCTAAAGAGATTGAACAGGGAAGATGGGAATAAAAATAAGAATACTTGAAACAAAGTTTCGTGAACGTTAGTTTTCTGCATCATAGATGTTTTAAAATATGTTTAGGAATGTATTCATTTATTTTATTAAACTCGAACAGGTGGGTAATTCGGATGAGGTACCAATCTGGTCTTGTCTGGTTGTGCCAGTGACGAAGAGCTCAGAATTTGAATACTAGCAATCTATACGTAGACGCTTTTTCTAGTATTTCACTGTCTATTCACGATAATGCGTGTACACTTCATATGAATTATACCTTTTTAGCCCGACCTCCTTAGAAAATATATCCAGATAGTTTTGACGGTAAAAAAGTTGCAGTTCACATAAAAAAAGCACGAAAAAGTGGCCAAGCAGTCTAAGAACTAAGCCACAAATAAATATTCCATGGAATCTAAATTTTAAAAAATCAAATACAAGCAGGCATATTTTGCAAACAAAATGTAGTGTTGTCAATTTTTTTTAGGATATTAACAGTGTGGTTTATTTATTGGATCATAGTTTTTTCATTAAAAATTGAAACAAAATTTTAGCTAGTATCATACAATTTAAAATTAAAAGTAAATTTTTACCATGTAGCTACAATTTTGATATATTAATTACTAAAAAAATTAAATGAAATATATTTATATAAAATTGATTTAAAAAAAGGGGGTTCGTCAAAAGCTCAAAATAATAAAATTGGATACTACTTTATTAATTTGAAGCAACCACATTGATGTGCTAGTAATTTTGGGTGGTGGAAATTATCTAGGACAGAACTGATGCTTGAGATGGCTAGGCTAAGCCAGCATCATATAATTACCAAAGGTTATTAAAAAGGAGGTTTCCTGGTTCCCAATAGGCCTCGGTAGACAGCTAGAGACGAAAGAGTGACATCACTGGTAGTCTCTGCCAGCCTGACCGCTCACGAAACCATTTGGAAAACTTGTCATTTCTATTTGGTTAAAGATTTTAGACACATAATTATTTTGTTTTTTTATCCAAGCGAGTGGCTATTTCTATGAAAACTATTGATTAAATCTTAGATTAAAACATAAACAGTTATAGAAAGCACAGTTGTAATATTATATTCTCGGATAAAGGGTGCTAAACTGTTTAAAGGAAACAATTTGAGTGTTTAAATTATTTGACTTTACTAATTCTAATACATTTTTTGTTGTTCAAGAATAATTACAGGTTTGTGTACTATTAGGATCAAATAATAATATAAAAATAATATTAGTAACAATAAATAAATTAGTTATTTGTTTGAGGTATTTAACGTGCACTTTCTGAAATGACTGATTTTATCAACACCCGACTTATAGAAAAACTTGAAAATAGAATAGACACATCACATCACCTAGCCCCTGACCGTTAAATTAATTACTGTGAAAAGGGAAACCAAACTTTAATCAATGGTATATTACTTTCTCGGTATCTTACACGTAGAGAAAGTATTGTGATCATCAAAAAATCGAACTCGAGATTTTGATGAATCTAGACGTTTCATGACCCCCCCCC
>CABFWO010001528.1:0-92653 GCA_902155825.1 Timema genevievae | reverse complement strand
CCCCCCCCCCCCGGATCCGAAAAAGTAGTTTTTGAATTTTCGTATGTCTGTCTGTACCTCCAACTAAAGCCTAAACTATTTTACCGATCGGGCTAAAACTTGGTATCTTGGTTTTCATAGGTTTGCCCCGAGGGGTTTTTGGAATTGGATATCTAAGCCTAAAATTAAGGGTAGTTTACTGAAGGGCAAAAAGAAAACAAGTCGATTTTCTCAAAATCGGCTCTAACGATTTTGATTAAATTTCATTTCTAAACATTTATAAATATTCCAAAAAATTTGCTACTCTCAATATTTCGGCAAAATTACTTTAAGGGCTGAGGTCTGATGCGTAAATTATCATTTTTTATCATACCTCCGAAACTATTTTAAATATGAAACTAATTATCGTTACAAATATGCAGATCTAATTATAATACAAATATTTTATTCGAAACATATTTTTATAAAACCAATAACTTTCAAGCTATATGGAAATATTTATATTTTTTAACTTTACGAAAACAAAAGTTAAAGTATAGAGACCGTAAAAAAAATCTAACTTGAAATATTGATTGATGTTGACGTCTCATGACCCCCCGAACCATAAAAAGTGGTATTTGCAATGCCGTCTTTCGGTGTGTCTGTTTAAACTTAAGATTAATAGTAGTTTAATAAAGGGCGAAAAGAGAAAAATCGATTTTCTCAAAATTGGCTCTAACAATTTTGATTAAAATTCGTATCTAGGCGTTGATTATGATTATAAATAAACTGGCTACTTTCATTTCCCCATGAAAATTAATTTTAGGGTACTTTACAGAAGCGGAAATTTCCGTATCTCCGCAACAATTTGACTTACGAAATAACTTATTATTGTAAAATTGTAGTATTATTAAAAATAAAAAACTTTTATATGAAATATATTTTTATAAAACCAACAGTTTCTGAGATATTGGCAAGTATATTAATACAATTTTGTGAGCTTTAGTTGTAAAGAGATACTAACTACTTAAGCTTTGACGCAATTCTCCAATGCCTTGGGTAATTAATTATAAGTAAGTCTCTCAAAAAGTTTATGTTATTTTTCTTTAAACCTCTTAGGAGATTTTTTCTACAACAATGATCTATCTCCATTTTAGACTCAATCGTCAATATTTGTCAAAATGATCATAAATGAGGAATTTAACAGCAATGCGATGACATGAATATGTGCAACGCCTAATAAAATGTCAAAAAATTTAATCGGCAATCGAAATTTTAATACAAAGTGTTGACCCTTGTGGACCCAATATTGATCTTTTTATCGGTCCAAACATAAAAATGAGGACATTAATTCTTTAAAAATAAAATTATAAAACCTAAAACCGGGACTCAAAAAGGTTTTACATAATTATAGGGCAATTTATGCTTGGGTTTACTAGTGTATATTATTTCGTTTCGCATATATTATGAGCTTTGAGTAAATATCTCCATTTTCAAACAATAGAGCCAAAAAGTCCGTGTGGAGTTCCATATCATTTATTTTTGTTTATGCCGTAAATTGAGTCCGGGACTTTTAACTCAGTAGGCAGACCTGCTACAGACTGAACAAAGGTGTCTATTTAATTTATGTTATTGACTTTATAACTGATGTAGCCGTCTCATTAAAACTTAATTATAATAGTGACATGCCTCTAAGAGCCATAGCGATAGAATTCACAACGCTCTAAAATGATGTATTTTATATTAAGTAGAATTATATGTAATATTTGGGTGACACAAACTTAGTGGCAGAAATAATACTACACCAAACTAAGATTTAGATTGAGTATAGTTCATCCTGTATTTTGTTGACATACAATCCAGCATTACACAACTGCATGGAATGTAGTTTCAGATACATTATCACTTCGTAGACGTTTTAAATCTTATAGAACATTTTGGAAAGTATTGAAGCACGGCTATCATTTTTTCAGTATAGATAAAGTTGATTTCGCATAATTGTGCGAAAAAGAGTTAACTATAAAGGAAAAGCTATATATAAATTGCAACCAATACTGTTAAATGTAAATAAAATATCTATAATCAAATTGTCTACAAAAAAAAATTATTCCACCCCACTATCTTCTTATCTTAAGGGTTCTGCTTGTAAATATTCAACACTTCAACGTTTACTATTGGAATGGCAGTTCTGAAACTTCAAAAGTATTTTAAAGAATCCTAAACCAATTTTGAATATTTTGTTGTGGTCCTGTAAAGAAATAAATGAATTAATCTTTTTGAGGAGGGCTTGATTTATAGTTTCCTACCATTCACTTTAATTTATCTCTGAGCATCAAAGTTCCACGTAAAACGTCGTTGAAAATGAGTTAAATGACCCTTTCATAAAGAAAATAAATTATAAAATGCGTGGTTTTTAATCCTATAGAGAGACCTTCCACCCCCATTATAAGATGTTAGGAGCAATGCCTCTCATCCGTCCATCAGCCAGTCACCCTCGTGAACGCCTTGTTGCAAACCGTAGTTAGTGGACCTGCACAGAATAGAAAGCGAGCCGAGTAAACAAGTCCCGCCTTCCATTTGTTTGTTTCCTGTTTTCGTCGTCAGGATAGGAAGCGATGGAAAGGTCACGCATTGCTAACGGGTCAATAATTGAAGTATCTGGAGAGAACACATAAAAAAAACACAAGTAGGAAGCGCTCATATCGGTCAAGATCAGGAAAAAATAGAAAAACTAGGTCTAAGCCAGTCAAGTATAGTATTTTATAGAATCTTTTTAGACATTATTACATGAGCTTTATGATATTAAATTAGCCCATTCATCCCATAGCTCTGGACCTTCCGGATAGTTAAATAGCAACTTAAAACTGATTCTGAATAGTTTGACTCAGAAAATGTTTTTTTCATTTTGAAAAATGACGTACACTAACTTGGAAAATTGACAGCATATATTTGTGAGAAGGATGTACTTGCATATTCTTTAATAACTTTTAAAATGTCCTAAGAGGTAAAGTTAGGATGACTGAAGAATGTTGTTGGAATCGGACAAACATATTCAAACGTGACTCACTACCAGGCTAGTATCGTACGGACTTTTAATCAGGCGAATGTGGTAGAGAGTAGTAAGATAGATTTTTTTTTAGAATTTATACCCAGATTTGCGTATAGGGAAAGTTTGAAAATATTTCAGAAATCCCCCCTCTCAGTACGTCCATCTGGGATTCCAGCTTTGACCTCCCCATTACCAACAAACCAGTCTAAATGAGTCTGACACTGAGTCACTGATGGAGGTAAAAATAAAATAGATTTGTCAAATATTCGTATCTTCCTAACTTAATTGATGAAATGTTACTGCGTTAAGGTAAACTTTCACATTTTTGGATGAACGATATTCACCCCGAAATGCTATAATTACAGATCTTTTGTTAACCAGTTACAAAATACATTGGTGAAACAATCGTCTACAAAATTATCACAATTAGAAAAACAATAAGATCCATGAATAAATAAATGAAAAAAAAAACTTTATTTTAATTTGTTCCAAAGCAACTTAGCATTTATATATATTATCTAAATCGTCCCAAATAAAGTTAAATTAGACAGTATTACCAAAAAACGAATGTTGTGAATTTATTAGCATGTGCAAGCACATTAAACGAATTTATAAAGTAAAAAATAAAAAAATGTATACATACCATAATGAATCCCGATAAAACAGTAAATCTTTATTTAAATACTTACCAATAACTAAAGAAACTTGTTTACCATAACAAACTTTTGTTTTAAATCTGACTTTATATGACATGACCATGCAAGGAATTGAGGGTTATTTAATTTGAGATTTCAAAATCAACATAAATTTCACATGAGCAAAATATCTTACTTAGATTTACGTGGTCCCAGGTTCATATATTTGTGGTATAATGTCTGTTATTTTTATTCAGGTCATTGAGTTAATGGCGCTATAGCTCACAGAGAGTCAACAACGGAAATATTAGAAATGCACCATAGTACGTGGCAAAGAACATTAATATAATGCTAGAACCACTGGAATATTTTGTGAACTGAGGTCAAGGTGTAATCATGACGTCATTTCGCAAGCATCTTACCATTCGGGGCAATCGATAAAACCGACTAATCCAGGATGGATGTGAATGGTTATACCCGCCTCGAAGTAATATGATCGCCAGCATCTGTCTGAGTATTGGGTATAACAATATCTAATGACAGCTATAAAACGTGACAAGATATATTTTTGCATATTCATACGTCAAGTTATGTGATCTGCAACTGTCACTTTTGATATATATTATCAACACCTGTAAAATAACACAAATAATATAACAAAATAATATCAATTTTGGCCGCAAAAATGTATTTCTACTTTCTAAAATAATAATAATAATAATATTTAGCACCGCGTCTTACTACCCGTTCGGGTTATACGCCTACTTTCTAAAAGCCCTTCTTATGAAAATGTTATTAAAGTTTGGTTTGTTGGTGACGGGAAATTTGAGTTTGAAACCCTTACGGGGTGTACTCATGAGAGATGTTTTTCTAAATGGTCTCCCAATATCCCTTCACTTGAATTAAGGTATTTCGGTTCCAGTTAATTAAGTTTTATCACTCAACTGAAACAACAACTTTTATTCGTGAATACATTACCATGATGAAATTTACTATACAAATAAAGAACTTGCCCTCTACAAAAGAAGTTTTGTAGAAAGTACTTCGTGATTCAACAGACACTAATAAAACTATGGAGAAAGTAAAAGCGTTTTTTAGAAAATAGGTTAGCAAAATTTACTTCGTAACCGTTACAAAGTTATTCTTTTGTGTGAAATGATAGATAGTACGAGATCTAATAGTAAAACTCATTTGGTTTGAGGAGCTACCGAAAGGTCGAGGCTGGAATTCCCCCAGGATATACTTAAGTTTGATCTTAACCAATTTTTTGTTTTCAAGTTTCACTCCCGTAAATTCAGATCCAGCTTCTCCGCTCTAATCTGCTTAGCGTAGATAAAATACGTCATTCTCAGATAGGTAGTGAGGCATGGTTGGGAGAGAAAATTCATAAAATGTGTTTCAAGTCGTATCTGTAACGTTCCCACTCACTTTACTTTATATATTTTTTTTCTCTCTCAACACCCACAAGCTTTGGTTCCTAATATCTCCTTGTCCTCGACGGAGATTTAAAAAGGGCAATCACGATTATTTCTTCTTTGTTCATTATTCGCTTCGTTCACTGCTGAGAGAAGAAGTCATACTCTGAAAGGTAGTAGTCCAACCTTGACGGATTACACTATGACCCTATCTTATAAGTTACACCATGGTGGAATAATGCGAGGTAAGCTTGCTACCTTACACGGCACGTGATGAGTTCCCTTAACAATTTAACTCTATAATATTGGGAGCTAACTTCCTTTCTCAACTCCATTGTTGTTTATATGAATCAATACCGAGATTAATTTGACAGTAAAAATAGAAGCTACGTGTGAGTCCACGACAGAAAGGATGGTTTCCCATTCTCTCTCCAGCTGAATACCGGGAAGTTTCATCAAAAATTTATTTTAGCAAAGCGTCTTATTACCTATTTGATGTATAATCTTATGTAAGCCACTAATAATTACGCTGGTGTCTTAGGGATGAGGAAGGTCGAATTTAGAGGAAGTTTACAAGCATTTGCGTGTAGAGATAATGGGGAATAATTTAGGCAAAACTACCCTCAGTAGCCTATACCTGACCAGGATTAAACAACAATCTCCTCGTCATTGACAGTCTAGGAGTCTATTGCGAGAGTAGTGCCCTTGACCATGAGACCACTGAAGTGAATTCCTCAACAATTAACGAATCTCATACTTTTAACTCATGTCAAAAGATTACGTAGCTAAATTCTATAATAATCATCATTTTCCTATAGAATATGTCTGAATTAGGTACAAAACAAACATAACTTAAATCGAGTTAAAAATCAATTATAATAGAGTATCAATATTAGATAAGTTAATAACACTGACACTCGCCTCAGTGGCGTAGTTGGCTAACGCGCCAGTCGTGTTGAGCCAGTCCACCGAGGACGGCGAGATCGAGGTTCGAATCTCGGTCGGGTGAACTGAGGGTGGTTTTTCCTAAATGGTTTTCCACTCTCCCTCCACGCAAATGCGGGTTCACTTCCTCTAAATTCAGCCTTCCCAATTCCTAATCCACTAGTGTAATTAGTACTTAAGCGTATAACCCGAACAGGTACACGTCATAACTTTAATCCATCTAAAATTAAATAAAGAAATCCACACACCAAATGGACTAAAATATAAACTCCAACCATTTTACAAGGATGCATCTGAACTGCTTCACAAAATAATTTTTCTACACTAAGTTTATCCCGCTTTAAAAAGGTTGTAACACGAATTGTTTCCCTGTTTGAAAAAATTAACCTTAAGTTATAAACCAATAATCTAAATGCTTACTTGTTCTTAAATCCCTTATTTTATATAAGTATTATGACATATCAAATTAAACAACGAGATATTGTGTTTTTTAGAGAGAAGTTAAAATTTATAAAAATGAGTAGGTCTACAAAATGTAGTTTTCCTGGTGACAATAATTGAAAATTTAATCAATATTTTTATAGCTTTGCATTTAACATTTAGCATTGACTGTCTACTTTTGGTTCAATGGTAAATATTTGTAGCATACACTTTTTATAAATGTAAATCTAGATATTTCACTAGTTTCTTACTTCAAAGTTTGCTCCCTCATGAAGACTTCTCTTGTGTACTGCTTCACGTCATCTTTATACTTTACTGCGCATTTTTACATAGGAATGGCACTGTTCGGTTTTTTAATTCTTTTATAAACTGAACAAAGTTAGGGTATTCTGAGTATAGCATTCAATTTATTTTGGAATGAAAAGATTAGAATCAATTTGTAGTGGTGGTGCAGTGGGAGATTGATCTGCTCAGACGCGGGATGGAAATTTTGCATTTTCTGTTACGTGAATTTCTAAAATTTATTCAGCAAAGCTTCTTGCTCTGTCGTCGTCGGGATATGTCACTATGAGGTCATCAGTAAATCAGTCGTCCACGTCACCAGGATTTAGGAATGAAAGTCTGAAGAAGTATTTTAAAAATGGTCCAATTTCTGAATTTATAGCCTTATATTTTTGAGTAAGGCTAAATTGTTGGATTTTCCTCCACCAACTTTAGCCTAAATTAAGCCTACAACGATTGATGAGTGGTGGTGGTAATACTCTTCCCAAAGCTTGATGAATAGGCTCTTCAAAGTCAATGAGTACTGTAGATGGAGCAAAGTCTAAACCAAGTTCACGAAATTATAAAATTAAATGTTGAAGAGCTGCAGTGTAAGTGTTTGCGATTTTGTTTGGAAGCAAAAATAAGACCAAAGGAGAGTAGGTGTCATCTTTACTGCCTATGAGTGTGGATAGCTGCAAAAACACATCTGGAGAAACATGTAAATTTTTGCCCATGTAAATTACGCTAATCTGTTGCAAAAAAATTCAAGTTTGTTACCTTAGAAAAAAGCAGCTTTTATTTGCTATCATTCAATCATAAAAAAAAGTTCTTCCTTTCTCGTCTTAGTGTAAAATATTTCCTAAGAAGAATGCAGTTCCTCCAGTGTTTGTGGCAGTTTGGGTAGAACCGAAGAGCGTACGTGGCGGATTACAACATGAAACCAAATGGAACAAGCCATGAAGGTACCTGATATGACAAGTTGGGAAGCAATTCGTTTGTAGACTAAAAAAAACGTGGGATGGTGTTCATTTGTCTACTTATAGTTATCGGACGCAGTTCGTATGCTTCTAGTCAGAGGATTCAAATTAGGGAAGCAATTACGATGCTGCGTTTTATACACCTAAGAACATAACATCACACTTTAATTTTTTATCAACTTATCAACTATTAACTTGTTTAACCCCCTTAAAATAAATATTAACGCTAAAATATTACTCTGAGACTTCATTAATTTACTCTATATCATCAGTTTTGAAAACATTTGAAAGGCATGTCTCTTATAAATCTGTTCCTTGATTTTCAACGAAGTTTATTAATAATAATGAAGGGATTGATTCCAATTAATTCGTCCACCATGTTTAGTACTTCTTGGGCTCTCAACGGAAATAGTTAAACGTGAAGCTCTACTCAGGAAATTTGGGATTCATTAATTCATCCACCCTTATGTGACTGTTCCTCAATTCTCAATGGAGTGATTGCTCAGCTTGTGTTGAGGCGAGTATAGCTTGGGAAACAAGCCAGCGTGATCAGGTCCAATGTATCACAAGGTGTCTGGGTGGCCCCCCAAGGCTTGTTATCACAAGTTCCGGTTCGACAACCTCACACTACCTCCTATCTAACGATAGGGCTCTACACGTCTTGATCGTGTCTTCTGGAAGAAACTTCTTCGAGTCTCACAGCTTCACATTTTACTATCTTGGATGTCATGTTCTTTTCATATCACTAGCTTGTATACACCCATTTTCTTACAAATGGACATATCTAACGGCTAGAAAAAGTTACTGAATCTATATTTACTTGTCTGTAGGCCAAGTGATGTAATCTGCATCTGTTACTTTTGATATATATTATCAATATATATAAAAAACAATAACTATATAGTAAAATGTTATCAATTTTTACCGCAAATAGGCATAACCATACTTGTAGTTTCTAAAGTGTGCTTCAATTGTTCATTCATAAGAAAATTCCCTATAGACGATGTGTTCACGTACAGTATATAGTTAATATATTGTAGTATAAACTATTATTTAAACTGAATTATTAATCTCACAGGAGTTTTCAAATTGTGTCCTTACTACCCATCCAGGCTATCTCCATTTAATTCCTCTAATGGGCTAGGTGCAATGAAGGTAGAAACTAAGAGAAAAACTACACAAAGCTTTATTTTTATAACTGCGGTTTACTACTTTTTAAAGTTGGATGCATTTATGATAATTACTCTAATAAGGTAGAGAAGAGTAAGGAAGAATTTTTGAGGTAATCTTTCAACATTTTCGTGGTAGAAGAGTGGAAAATCATTTAGGGAAAGCCACCCTCAATAGAGCCGATCAGGATTTGAGCCCCGATCTCCCAGTCTTCAGCAGGCCAGTCTGACACAGAGAGTAACGCCCTAGATCAGTAATTCCAAACTTTTTTCAGCTTACCCCCCACGCTCCTCCTCTACCTCCTTTTTCAGTATAGTTATAAAAAATCTTTAAGAATTTGCTTTTTAGTCATTTCTTTATTTTCTATAAAAACACCATGTAACACAGGCAGCAAATTGATACAAAATAAATGACTGAAAATGAGTGTGGCACTGTTTTGTTTTCATCAGTTCTTTAACAGTGAAAATCTCTTTCCACTTCAAGTCGACAGCACTGTTTATTTTTCATGGAATTCATAGTTGAAAATTGAGGGGTGTTACACGTGGGGGCAGAAAGGAGAAGAGAGAAAATCCAAGGTTTGCGGGCTTGGAAAATAAACACGTGCATGCTTACGAGTGTCTTACTCTTTAGTTGGTCACCTCATTTCTTACAAATCTTAGGCAGTGTTGCCAACACCACAAGAAAAAATTATCTTAATTACTCTGGAAAAGTGATTAAAATAATAAATGTTTTTAATTATTTGCTGATGTTTAACGTCATTTCCGAATTGGTCCACCCCCACCCCGCTGAAATCGCTTCAAACTCCCGTGGGAGGATAGTGTCTCGCCCCCAATCCCCCGATTGGTAACCATTGCCTTAGACAATTTGGCCACTGAAGTGGATTACAAAAAGATCGTGAAGCGAGAATTAAAAACCATTTAGAAGAAAACACCTCTCTTTTCATTCGGCGTGGACTAGAAGCCCGATCCTCGCTCGCATCACCAGTAAATCATATCAAACTAAATTAAAGCACTAATACTGGTAAAATTATAATCAATATAAATAACAACTAAAAATACAAAAATTAGCAAATGTAAGAGGTATCCATTTAAAATTATTTATAAATAAAATTCAATTTTTAGTGACACTAGATTGTACAAGTTGTATTAAATTAGCATGATAGACATAAATGTATAATATAAAAAATCATGTATGCACAATATTTTATTGATATTTGAAAGAAATTGTAATAATAATTACAAGTTATGATACTTTATAGTTATGAATGTCTTTAAATTATAACAAACATCTAAAAATTCATTACATATTAAAATTTTAAATATTTGAGTGTAATTAATACATATAAACTATGTTTATAAAAACAAATTATGATGTGATCGTACATATTTCGTATTTTTGCATTATTTTGAGAACTGACAGAACAATTTATTAAATTTGAAAAAATATTAAAATTGAATTTCTTACTTATCTGTATTTCCCTGTTTCTTCGTTATTGCTGCAAGTACTCCAACGTTATTGATACATGTTTTTATGATGCTACGACGGCATCATCCTCAGGTCAGATATTAAAAATATGTAATTGAGTATTCCCTGTTATGTAGTTAAGGTTTCCTTTTATATATATGTATATATATATATATATCACGTTATGTATATATATATATATACATATTTGTATACATATATGCATACCTATGTATATATAATATTGCTTCATACATACAAATAAATTATTGATTCATTTATATTAAATATTGTTTCGTAACTAGCCAGAGCAATTAATACGTATTTTTATATGGGCTTAACGTTCTTAAAAAAGGTTCACATATAAAAAATTAATTTTAATTTTTTTTAGAGTACAAATTAATGAACGTGTATTTTTAAGTTTCACTCTGTTTGTTTCCGCTGACGTTATTTAGAAATAAATTGAAAACAGAATAATGAAGTAAACCAGACATGTTTCAGTTAATCAGCAGATCAATGTTTTAATAACATTGTTTTGTATGGGAGGTAGAATAGAAATATCACTGCATTAGTGTGAAGGGTAAAATAAATAGCATCATTGTACAACAAACAACATATCTCATAAATCTGGACTTTACTTAACGAATTTGTTATTTAATCTGTCTTGATATATTTGTTACTATTCTACTGCACGTGGCTGATTCCTCCATACAAAATTAACCATCCCCTAACACCTATAATAATGTTTATATTTTAACTAAAGTAGTAGATTGTATTTGTAATTGTATATTTTTCAACTAAAAACTCACACAAGAATTATGATTTGTTTCAAAATTTATGGTATTTAAAATTGTGTTTAAATTAGAGTGGTTAAAATGACTTTGGTGAAGTTACAAACTAGGTATATGTTTGGGTAAGAAGTCTATTGAATAAACTTTCATGAATAGTAAAGAATAGTAAAAAGCTATTATTAATAGCACCTAACAAATCATAATAGTTCCCAATTTTTCCTTATTAAAGGACCATCAAAATTATTGTCACTAATAAAGCACAGGCATAGTACATAAACTAGGGCTCAATACCAGATTTTTCCATAAAAGGCCTTGTTTGGGTCAAATATGTATTATAAACCTTATCTCACCTGTAATTCCTTGTTATAAATTTAGGTCAACTTTTCGTGTGTTGAATTTTTGCAATTATGAGATGATTAAATTAAATACAGCAGTTTTTAATCTGATCCATGAATTGATAACATGCTTAGATTCAGTTTAATTTTATGGATGAGTGCACCAACGAACCAATAGATATTAAAAAAAAATTGAGTTGATCCCCTTAATTAAAATTACATTTTTAAAAACCAGTGCATAGAGCCACAGAGAAGAGAGATTGGGGTCAATAATTTAGAGATTTAGAGATTACTTCAAGTAATATGTCATTAGACATGGTTAATGCGTTTAAATATTTAAGAATTGTTTTAATTAGCAATAACGATATTATATTGGAAATTAGCAAAAGAAAACAGTTGGAAAATGTATGCTACTAATATGTAAGTTATTGACATCTTGCCTGCTGTCAAGGAAAGTAAAGCTCAGAATGTAAATTACAGTAATTTTACTGGTTGTCCTTTATGGGTGTGAAACGTCTCTTGTCCTACATAACGAAAAGAAATTTAGAGTCTTCGAAAACAAAGTGCTTGGAAAGATATTTAATTCAAAAATAAAAGAGGTTATTGGAGAGTGGAGTATTTTACATACTGATTAATTACATAAACTGTACTCATCACAATACATTAGGGTGTAATGAATTGGACTGAATAGAGCTTGCTCAGGATATGGATAGGGTGTAATGAGGTGGAATGGATAGAACTAGCTCAAGATATAATAAGGAGTAGTGAGGTGGAATGGATAGAACTAGCTCAAGATAGAATAAGGGGTAGTGAGGTGGAATGGATATAACTAGCTCAAGATAGAATAAGGGGTAGTGAGGTGGACTGGATAGAACTAGCTCAAGATAGAGATAATAATATGGTGGCATGGATAGAAATAGCTAAAAATAAAGTTAAGGGGTAATTAAAAGGACTGGATGGAACCCCTTTCAGCGGTTTATTATTGTCAAACTTGTCCAAACTCGCGAGCCGCTCAGTCGGTAGAACACCTAGATGAGACTCCACCTCTCTACCCTCGCGAGCCGCTCAGTCCGTAGAACACCTAGATGAGACTCCACCTCTCTACACTCGTGAGCCGCTCAGTCTGTAGAACACCTAGATGAGACTCCACCTCTTTAACCTCGCGAGCCGCTCGGTCCGTAGAACACCTAGATGAGACTCCACCTCTCTACCCTCGCGAGCCGCTAAGTCAGTAGAACACCTAGATGAGACTCCACCTCTTTACTCTCGCGAGCCGCTCAGTCGGTAGAACACCTAGATGAGACTCCACCTCTCTACACTCGTGAGCCGCTCAGTCCGTAGAACACCTAGATGAGACTCCACCTCTTTACCCTCGCGAGCCGCTCAGTCGATAGAACACCTAGATGAGACTCCACCTCTTTACCCTCGCGAGCCGCTCAGTCCGTAGAACACCTAGATGAGACTCCACCTCTTTACCCTCGCGAGCCGCTCAGTCCGTAGAACACCTAGATGAGACTCCACCTCTTTACCCTCGCGAGCCGCTCAGTCCGTAGAACACCTAGATGAGACTCCACCTCTTTACCCTCGCGAGCCGCTCAGTCCGTAGAACACCTAGATGAGACTCCACCTCTTTACCCTCGCGAGCCGCTCAGTCCGTAGAACACCTAGATGAGACTCCACCTCTTTACCCTCGCGAGCCGCTCAGTCCGTAGAACACCTAGATGAGACTCCACCTCTTTACCCTCGCGAGCCGCTCAGTCCGTAGAACACCTAGATGAGACTCCACCTCTTTACCCTCGCGAGCCGCTCAGTCCGTAGAACACCTAGATGAGACTCCACCTCTTTACCCTCGCGAGCCGCTCAGTCCGTAGAACACCTAGATGAGACTCCACCTCTTTACCCTCGCGAGCCGCTCAGTCCGTAGAACACCTAGATGAGACTCCACCTCTCTACCCTCGCGAGCCGCTCAGTCCGTAGAACACCTAGATGAGACTCCACCTCTCTACCCTCGCGAGTCGCTCAGTCGGTAGGACACCTAGATGAGATTCCACCTCTTTACCCTCGCGAGCCGCTCAGTCGGTAGAACACCTAGATGAGACTCCACCTCTCTACCCTCGCGAGCCGCTCAGTCGGTAGAACACCTAGATGAGACTCCACCTCTCTACCCTCGCGAGTCGCTCAGTCGGTAGGACACCTAGATGATACTCCACCTCTCTACCCTCGCGAGTCGCTCAGTCCGTAGAACACCTAGATGAGACTCCACATCTCAAGGTATTTGTGGTTATATGCTTAGGTTGGTACTTCTGCCATTCTAGTGTAACCGGGACGAGAAAAGAGGAATTACGATGGTTACGATGTTAGAGTATCACCACGGTGCTACAAGATTTTTGTTCTGAAGAGCTAGATCCTATGTTTGATAATGAATGTGTATACATAAAAATTGGGTTAGAGTACCAAAAATAATTTAGTAACGTAATATGTTATATTGGTAGAAGGTAGAAATTATCACTTTATTGATGTACACATGTTTAATTTACTGACGCAGAAAAATTATGCCCTACCTATTTGACGCCAAATAATGTATCATTCTAATACTACAGTATTAGAGCCCAAAAGCAAGTTATATGTGTGTATATATATATATGATAATAGGACTCTGTTCATCAGATATGACGATTAAACAAAGAAAAAACAATAATTTAAATACTGATCTTAATTTTACAAATTTAATGATAGATAGCGGAAAAAGTTATTAGTAACTTATTTGACCCAACAATAAATTGTCTTGGTAAAAATAAATGAATGTGTAGTTGTAGTCTTGAGTTGGATGTTAATAAATGGAAAGATATTAATTGTATTAATCTTCTTCCTTCCTATTTTTTTTTTCTTTATAAAGAAATCTCAATAAATTTGCAGGCGTCATTACCTAAATATTTGAAGGTGAATATATCTCACTTCTGTTAGTTAGCGTAGATAAAATGTATATCCATTCTGGTGATAAAGCAGTCCATACTTCAAACCACACTGGCTAGGGATTATGTCAAAAACCAAAATTAAAATTGAATTTTTAGCTCGCGCCAAACGAGGTTTTTTTCTATCCAAAAGCCAGCGCTTCAGTTCTCTTTTTCGTTCCTAAAAAAAATTGTTGTCATGTTAATCAAACAATTAAAATAATCAGAGGAAATCAATGTAGCAGCGTATAGAGGAATGAATAATAGTATTGAAACTCCAGTGGTCTTCTTCATGGAGAATAAAAAAGTTCAGTTGAAAGATATTAAAGAAGATGTTACAGAAATACGCCGGTAGGGTATGCAATAAATAAGACAATAAGAACTAGCAAAAATACAGAAATATGATGAATATTATTTACAATACAGTAGCATAATCAAACACAAATGCGCTATACATACGTAACACATTTTTGGCTCACGGTTTTAAATTTTATAATTTTATTTTTAAAGAATTAAAGTTCTCATTTGTATATTTAGATAAATAAAAAAGATCGATATTGGGTCCAAATGGGTCAACAATTCGTGTTCAAATTTCGGCTTCTGGTTAAAAAATTTGAGATTATATTATATTTTGCACATCCTATGGTTATCGCATGTTATTAAATTCTCATTTATAAATTTTGACCGATGAAAAAGGTAAATATTGGCCATTGAGTCTAAAAGGATAGAGATAGGCCTATACATCACTGCTGTACAAACATTTTCGCTAAGAGGTTAAAGGAAAAAGAAAGTAAATTTTTGAGAGACTTACTTACTCTAGTATATGGCATTAGAGAGTTACTGGGTTAAAACTTAAGTAGTATATCTCAGATAAAGTCTTTGTACAGCTAAATCTCACAAAATTGTATTAATATATTTGCCAACATCTCAAAAACTATTGGTTTATTAAATATATCTGTTTCAAATAAAAGTTTTTATTTTTAATAGTACTACAATCCTGCAACTATAAGTTATATAGTAGCTCAAATAGTTGCGGAGATATGGAAATTTCCGCTTCTGTTAAGTACCCTTAACTCAATTTCATTGTACAATGTAAATAGTAGTTTTGTTTATAATATTAATCAACGCATAGATACGAATTTTAATCAAAATCGTTAAAGCCGATTTTGAGAAAATTGATTTTTTCTCTATTCATCCTTTACTAAACCACCCTTGATTTTTTAGTGTTATACAGACACACAGCCATATGGAATTGCAAAAAACACTTTGTAGGGTTCGGGGGGTCATGAAACGTCAACATCCATCAACATCTCAGGTTAGACTTTTTTGACGATCGCAATACTTCACTTTAATTCTCTAAAAGTTAAAAAAATACATATGTTTGCGTATAGCTTGAAAACTATTGCTTTTATACAAATTTATTTCAAATAAAATATTTTTATTATAATTATACCTATATATTTGCGGTGAAAAGTAAGCTCATATCTCAAACAGTTACGGAGATATGATAAGAAAAATAGAATTTACGCGTCGGTACGGAACCCTTAAAGTCATTTTTACGGAAAATTGAGAGTAGCCATTTTTTTATTTTTTTTTTGTAATATTGATCAATGCTTAGAAAATAAATTTAATCAAAACCGTTAGAAGCAATTTTGATAAAATTGATTTTTTTCTTTTATTTGCGGTTAGATATCTAATTACAAAAAAACCCTAGTGGCAATCCTATAAAAATCCTAGATACCAAGCTTTAGCCCGATACCCGCCTCGGTGGCGTAGTTGGCTAACACGCTAGTCGTGTTGAGCCCGACTGCCGAGGACGGGGAGATCGAGGTTCGAATCTCGGTCGGGTGAACTGGGGGTGGTTTTTCCTAAATGGTTTTCCACTCTCCCTCCACGCAAATGCGGGTTCACTTCCACTATTCAACCTTCCCAATTCCTAATCTACTAGCGTAATTAGTACTTAAGCGTATAACCCGAACGGGTAGTAAGACGCGGTGCTAAATAATAATTTAGCCCGATCGGTAAAATAGTTTAAGCTCTACTCCGAGGTACAAACAGACAGACGGAAATGCAAAAACAATTTTTTCGGATTCGGGTGGTCATGAAACGGTGATATTTTGCAAAATCTCGAGTTATATTTTTTTGACGATCATAATATTTGATCTACCTGTAAGGTAGCGAGAAAGTAAAATTATAAGGAAGATAAAGTATTAATAACAAAGTTTTACATAAGCTTGTCAATGAAAAAGAGGAAATCACCTTAAGGATATTAAATATTGGAATTAGCATAAAGATACAAAAATTAAACAACGGTTTTGTACATTTATGTTGGGTTTATCCTTGTTTCTTCTTTAAACCTCCACTAATAACTCCTTCACAAACGTGTAAAGAATACCAGTAGTAAGACACTAAGGACTACTAACAAACTAAATTAATTTAATCAGAAGCACTAACTAGTCTAGGAATTATTGTTGACTCTAAAGAGAGAGGCTGTATTTCTAATCTCAACAGAGTAAATTGGGAGTGTTAGGGGTATAAGTAGTATCTTAAACTATTTTCAGAACTTTTTGTTTCAACTTGAAATAAATTGAAAGGAAAACTTTAAAGTTGGGTCTGTGGTTCTCAAAGGGTGTGCCGTAGCCCATCAGTGTGCCACAAAATTAACTAAGTGTGCCGCAAAATTATGGACGTAATGTTATATTTGATGAGAAATAATTGAAATAAGTTTCATTCAAAATTAATTTGAAAAGAAACAATTAAGGTAAAAACGTTCTAAAGTTATAATATATTTATTTTCCAGCGCATTTGATGGTTTACAATCAAAGAGTTGAGAGATTAATAAGAATTTTGTGATTTCTTACACCAAAGTTCAACTCGTGGTCAAATAGAAGACAAACACACGAATAGCCGTGTTCAACTAAGATAATTATCTCCACGCATGCGCATTTCCATGTAAAGGACAAACACACTAATATCTTTATTCAATTGAGAGAAGTCTTTGCGCATGTCAGTGTCCGAGTACAAACACAAGAATATCTTTATTCAGCATAGAAAGTTCTCTCTGCGCATGCGCATGTCCGAGTCTTCCGTAGTGCTACCTACCAGCTTGCACATTCAATGCGCCGCGAGGACTTACGATAAATAAAAGTGTGCTGTGAACACAAAAAAAGATTTAAAACCACTGGTTTGGGTCGTATAAGATACGGAAAGCCTAATTTGGTGCGTACCGAGAGTAAAACAATCAAATTTAAATGAGTTCAATTTGCGCAAAATATGAAGAAGTCATTTAAATTTAAAAGTATTGCTTGGGATTAACTTATGGGTTATTACCAAGGCAAGTTAAGCTTGACAGTTGGTACTGTACTAGAAAATTGTCTTCACTATTAAACTCACCCAATGATTCGATAAATAAATGATCGAATGTGTGTTTGTTCAAATTGGTAGTGAGGTGAAGGGGAGTGTTGTAACCTAACCACTCCTAACAGGCCTAAGGCAAGGGACAAGGACCAGGATACAACACAAACAAATATTAAATGAAATCAATTGCAGTAAGGCTAACGTAAAATAATAACAATTTAATGAGACAAAAATTGGATTTCACAGAGCAAACCTCTCGACCTAGATAAATTGGTGGTACACACAGTTCACGTACAAATAGACCCCTTCTAAACAACATTAGGCACTATCACTGGTCAAACAATTATTTAGTTTTCTAACATATACGACAGCGGGGACAGTTAGCTACTGTCACAGTGACATGAGTATCTACACTTTTCTTTATGATAAACGAATAAAATAATATTACGGGCACAGAAAATTAAATCTTACCATAGAAATAATATGTGCATCTTTAAGATAAAAATAATGAATACAACCTTAAGAACCCGGCATAAAATATTACAATACCAAAGTAACAAACTCTTCTAGCTAACAAGCACGGCTTTAGCATACCAGCACATATAATGCTGCCACAAACTGTATGCCTAGCAAAAATTACTGCCTTGTTTGACGCTAGCCCAGTTAGTTAGTCCTAACCGACGCACAGGGCTATAAGAGTCGTACTTTAAGAAAACATAGGAGCTTTCGAAATCATAAGTTAACATTTTATAAAAAAAATAGTACTAAGCATACTAACTGATTCTACGAAATCAAAACATTTAATAAATAAATTATAATTTTAACTTTGGAGCGCACACAAAGTATTAAATTACGAAGTATACATAATAAATCAAATAAAAAACACGCCTATCCCAGTGGCAGTGTTTGGACTAAATTGACTATATTTCCCTAAAAATAAACTTTACAGCATAAAACAAAATATAAACAAGTACAAGAAGTGGCCCATAATCAAAGCAAAGTTAATCCCATAGATATATTCGCATAGCATTATAATTTAACTCAAACAGGAGAGTTCTAATTCTAGTTACCCGCTTCGGTGGCCGCGTGGTCAGACGCGCTACTCTCGCAGTTAACTAGACTGTCGATGAAGGGGAGATCGAGGTTTGAATCTTGGTCGGGTGTACTGAGGGTGTTTTTTACTAGATGACTTTCTACTTTCCCTCCACGCAAATGTGGATACACTTCCTTTAAATATAACCTTTCTAAGCCCTAAAACTAATAGTGTAATTATTGCATAAGTGTATAAATTGAACGGGTAGTAAGATGCGGTGCTAATATATATATATATATATATATATATATATATACTCTGTACCGTTCACCACCTCCAACTCTAACCGCTGGAGGCCACAATAGCCGGTAAGAGGGTGGGCGGTAACTATATGGAATTTAATGTAAAAAAAATAGGAACATTTGCAAGTCTAAGAAAATATTGAATTATTTATTCAAGGTAAAACAACAGATGTAAATAAATAATACATGGCCTCACAAGGCAAACTGGAGAGTATTGAAAAACATATAAAGATGGCAGAAACTGCGCTTACGCAGTACATTTGAGGATATATTTTACAATCTCAAAGTAATAGTAGTCCTTGAAGAAGACTACGTTTTAAACAAAAGAGTTATAACATAAATTATTTATTTATATGAACTAGTCTGGAAGAGACCCAATAAAAATAAAAAATAGTAATAAAGAGCTTAAAGAGCTCCTCTACTTGGTTAACAAAACGGCTGAATCACCCTTGTGACTTTAAAACCAACAGATTAAATCCTTAAACCTTTGAAACCGATTATAACAATAAAGAGCTTAAAGAGCTTGAAATATATAAAGGTATAAGGTATTTATTGGAATATCAAAGAGCATAAATTTCGACTAAATAAATAGGTTAAACCATTAACCCTTTTAATCCTTACTATAACCATAAAAAGCTTAAAGATCTCCTCTAAACGGTTAACAAAGCGCCTGAATCACCATCGTGAATTCCGACTAAATAGTTAAATTTTAAGATTAAATTTAATTTAAATATAAATTCTGATCAAATTAAATTACACAAAGGTTTGACTTCCCGACATAACTCAAACTTCTGTGGGACTATTACTTCCACCACCTTAGAAGTAATCGAGAAGATTTCAACTTGTTAATATTTAATATTATAATAGAAAAACAAAGCTATATTACATTAAAATACTGGTAATTTTTCAATAAACGAATCGGTATTGTTAAGGTTATAACTTATAAACCAACAAAAATAAATACTCTTATAATTTCTTCAAACAAAATACGTCTACAAAATCTCATCTATAAATTAAACATTATCAAATTTTAAAGTAAAGAATTATTGGTAGCGACAAGTGCAATAAAATTTATATTTAAACTAAATATTCCAAGCGAGAGAAAGTATCAAAAAGTTGCTACCTACTAATAAGTTTAAATTTTACAAAGAGACTAGCGCCAAAGCGGTAAAAGGAAACAATAAATTTTCCAAAAAAAATTTTACTTTCTAAAATAAATTTTCTAATGAGAAATTACTGAAGCCTACACAGACCGATTTTAATCGCATAATTAACTAAGTGTTCAAACACCCAAACCCATTATGGTCGATTATATTTAAATATTTGATCAAATATAAATAGTTTATATTTTGATATCCTGGAGCGATTATGTCTAAGTTCAGACCAGGACTTCTCGTGGAAGTGTCGGAATTAGTAGTCAACCATGTTAGCTGAGCACCAGCTTTATATAGGTTTAGTTGATGGATGTAAGGGGGAAATCTTCATATTAAAAGTATATTGCCACGTTGCGAACACGTGCTAGCAGCATGGTTCTCTTGTTAACAACCGTCATCATCTAGACACGTAGACCGGAACTCTGGTGAGTTGGCAGTTAAGATCGCATGAGGTTTGTCTGTCGGCCGGCTAGACCAATCAGCGTAGTTCAAGATCACCTAATTTAAGTGACTCGTCGATGCACCTTTCATAGCTTTGTCAGTCTTCTACTTGAATGTATCTTAAGCAAGAGGGGGTGAGCCACTTAGACTCCCAACCATATCAATTTCCCTCGTACTGGCTAGAACCCGTATACAAACCTCACCACGCAATAACATTTCAGGAATCACAACGCCCCTCCGGAGACGTCCACTTTTTTCTTTCTTGACGCTCTAAACGTCTTCACACGTCTATTGTTGTGTTTGTAATAAGAGTCCTTTCTCGTGGACAGTTCTCCACTATATTGATGTGTTTTTCAGGAGAGGAAATCTGAGTGAAGGTAAAACGTGGTGCTATGACGTCTTCTAGGGCCAATCAGAGCTTGCATTTTGAGTGATGTGTATGGTGAGCCTTCAAACCTCACCTTGGCCTCAGTGACCATTGAAAGTTGCATGACACGAATAGATGCCGTGCAGATTTACACATAGGCTAACCAAACCATGATCAGTTACAATAGGTGGAGAGGTAAGAAAATACCTGGTGATAACAGTTTCCCTCTTAAGCTGACGGGTGTACACACTCCCTCTAATATTTGCTACTGAACTTTATCAACATTCATTACTAAATCAAATTTTTATAGTTACCTATTTTAGATAGACAGACGCTTCCACGGATATTTTAAATTTACATCTTGGCAGGAAGATTCCTATAGGCTACTTTCTTGACTTAACCAAACAACCAAAGTTGTAAACAATTTAAAATACACGTTTACAAAAAAAAACTTCACGAACAAAAAAATAATTTTGTGAAAATGTAAGACTATTTTTAGAGTTATTAGAGAGTGTTTAGTTTGTGTTTTAATGTTATACGTATCCTTGAATTTCTTCAAAGAAAACGCAAATACATTAACATGTGCATTCTTATCTTGACTTTTCGTTACGTCATAGGTTGGTAACGTCCTTAAGAGATCTGCAAAATAAAGTAGGCCTACTGAGACAAGTTGCATACGTTTAGAAATCCCGGATTATTTATGAAGTAGTTTCATATTTTTTATTATTGTTTTTAACAAAATGTGGGCGAAAAATCTGACTAGTTAATAAGTTTTCATTTTAGGTTTAAGGTTTTTAAAAAATCTTAAAAAACAATACCAAACTATCTTAAATTTTTCTATTTTAACCCTATAAAAACATTAATTTATTTGATTAAGTAAAGCTAGATCTATGTTCCTAAGCTTTGAATTTAATCTCAGAAGTATACATTTTTACGTAAATTGTCGTTGAAATTGGTTTTAAACTTTAAACTTAATATTTAAAAATTTCAACCTGTCAGAAACCTGGTGATAAACTTCATCCGCATTTTGTTGAAAACAATATTAAAACATATCAAGTGATTTGTTAAATATCACGGAATTTCTAACTGTCCGCAACGCATCTCATTTTTCCACCATACAGCCCTCTTAAGTCACATGGGAATGGTAGTTGTGTACGTTGTTCCTGTCTCCTTATTGGCTCTCTGCTATTTCGATATAGATCCAAGGTGCAGCGCCCATACAACTCAATAACAGTATTTGCCAGGCTGCGGAACTTTCACGCTTATAGCTTTACACACTCTCTTCCTTTTTACAGTTTTTTCACTTTCTTGTTATCGAAATAAACTACTTGAGTAACTTTTTCCATTTTCTTTTTTCTCTTTTCATCTCCGTATACTCCGCCCTAAAAATGGTTCCTGTGTGTCATATGAACTTTGTAATCTCTCTCAGATAGATATTATTACCAGTAATAAAGATAACCTTATTTTTGGTACCGTACGGCTTATTCGCCATTAATTACACTAATTGTTTAATCGTTTCCCTTGACTAAGAATTTTGCAGAATTTCAAATATACAAAAATATGTTCGGTTGCTTTTGGGGTTTTCATCTAATCCATATGTTTTCATTGTGTTGATGCACAGTTCCACAATAAAATCGGATTTTTCATTTGGCATTGAAGCAACTCGCAACAACTTTACTTCCATTCCATTCTTATGGGTAAGTACTGTGCAACAATAGGAAATATATTTTCGTTGTTATGATTAGATGAGTCTGTAAATCTTGCATTGAAACTGGCTTCTTCTTTGATATCATAGATAGCCTTTTTTTACAGATTGGGGTGCAATTACATTTTTTACCAAAGCAATATATTTGGTTCGTGCATTGGAAAACTTTGCAGCAAACTTTGAATCGGGGAGTAAGGTTCGAACAGGTTTATTGCTACAGTCACTTGTAATAAAGGATTGGTGGTGCTTGACAGTAAGGTAACCCATTGTTATTTTGGCTGCAATTACTTTGTCTTATTCGTCTATATATTTTTAAAGAAATAGCTACTTACAGTTTTTGAGGAAGATGGAATCTGCAATTTATGTTTTTGAGTACGAACATGTTGTATAATGTCCGCTTTCCCACCATGAGAGATGCTGAATGTACAACTGCACAACTTGCATGTAGCTTCATTGTCATTATCGCCCCTTCCAATGAAATCATACTGCTTTGTGTACTCAATATGAACATTTTCGTTTTGGCATATTGTTTGAATCATTTAAACACAAACATAATTATTTCTGCGTCAGTAGTCAGCCAAATGCTAAATAGAATCCTGGTATTGACTATTGTACTTCAGGCAGCTCAGACACTAATTATGCTGACTTGACATGAGGTGACGAGAAACGACCCTGAATGAGGATAGTTGAGTTCCAAAGAGCTTAGAGGGAAAAGAGAGGCCTATAGTTTGGTTTCCCCTCCGAGTGAAGACCACTGATCTCAGCACGTCCAGCATGCAATCATAACCTTTGTTATTTCATTTAAATTAGTATACTGAATGTTCATATTTAAATTTTGTAATCTAATTATTTTCACATAATTAATTTAATTTTTCTAAAATATGGGACAATCTGGTGTCTCGACGACATTTTCGGGACACTGGGACATTTCCTTTAAAAAAAGGGACCATCCCGTATTTACGGGACGTCTGGCAACCCTAGAATATCACGATCCTAAATGTTCTCGCGCTACTGGCCCCACGATGGGGTGTCAATTATGGCAATATGCCTAAGATGCCCTATTCGTCCATCTTGGGATGCTGATTATTGTACTGCGCAGTTAGCACATGCCCTGGTGATAGTTAAGATTATGTTATACCTAACCCACGATAGTTTCTTAGGGATTTTGATTTAATAAGTTCCCAAGATAGTTGAGTTAAACTTGAATGCGCCTATTTATTGAGTTAAAACACAATTTTATAATTAAAATGTTATATTACACTGACATAGATCCTATTTGTATGGTAAACCGGCGCGGCGAGAGAGCTAGAGCTTCTCCATCCCCTTATATCTGACTTACCCCTTGCTTCTTGGACCCCTTCTGTTTAGTGTTAAACCAACCAATAAGAGAGCTCTTGCCAGTCTGATGTTATGAGGGTTAGCTTCTTATTGGTTGCCCTAATCCTGTTTGACCTAAAAGGTGGTAAACTCATCACCGCGCTTTTAAATGGAACGGAAGAAACTTTTAAACAAAGAAAGGTTTAGTTCGTAATATATTTTAATTTACTTCTGAAAATGCTTTATCGGTTTGAAACTCAGTAAAATAAATAATAATTAATTAAAATGATATTAATAATAAAGATATAATTTGAATTTAGAATCTTGTACTGAAAATAAAATTGTTCAATTTTGCCTGGTCATCCATGGATGAAGGATTAAAAGGAAATTTTACATACAATTCTTTAAGGAAAAAATATATACTTCATCCATGACTTTTCAAATAGCTGAGAGGGGCCCAGAACAGGGTCATTACAAGCACTATAGCAAAGCAGCCAATAAGCGACAAGTTTAATCTATCAGCAAGTTCTGATACCAATATCTGCTGCAGCTTGACATTACAGCCTGTGAGACTTCCACCAAGTTTATAGCCCGTTTTTCGTCCTTCAGGACAAAGGCTGCCGTGCAAAATTAAATAAAAGGGGAGAATGAATTAGAGTGAGTTAACAGAACTAAGATTTTTGAACATATTATCCAATAATTTATTCCCCCACGTATCCAGGCATTTCAATCTGCAACATTTAGGCATACCAAAAAGGAAAGAATTAAATAATTTGAATATACAAATCCTAAAGAATATTTCCAGTCAGGTATTTAAACCTAAACTTAATTGAAATGAATTGTAATTCAACTACCGTAAAGTATATTGAAAAATATTTATTTTATTTATCATAAAAAGATAATTATTATCAAAGATGTGTTTTAATTTACAAAGTGTAGCTTATTTACTTACTTACTCTATAGCATTAGGAACTCAAAAGTTCATTACCACACTCAAAAAGTACACCAACCATCCCTATCTTGGGCTAATTCTATCCAGTCGATCTCATTACACCCTATCTTTGTCAGGTCTATCGAAATGTTATCCTCCCATCTGCGTCTGGGTCTTCCCAGTGGTCTTTTCCCATTGGTTTTGCCATTCAATACCTTGAAAGAGGTTCTAGATGCTCCCATTCACCCTGCATAACCTACCCACCCTAACCTGCGAGATTTTACCACCCATCTGGTGATGATTACAGGATGTGCAGCTAATCATTATGTAACCTCCTCCACTCCCCACTATCTCCGTCCATTTTTTGCCCAAATTTCTTCCTAAGCCCCTTATTTTCGAACACTCTAAATTTATTTTCATCATTTAAGATAAGAAGTCACGTTTCGTACCTATAGAGAACAACCAGTAAAATTATGGCTTTGTATATTCTGAATTTTACATTTCTTGACAGCAGGCGAGACACTAACAACTTACTGACCGAGTAATGACAAGCATTTCCTGACTGTATTATTTTGCTAGTTTCCAATCTAATATTGTTATCGCTAGTCAAAATTGATCCTAAATATTTAATTCACTAACCCTAGCTAACGATATGTTGTTTGCTGTAATATCTAAATTATCATCCTCAATCTATGTTCTCTGTCTTATAATATATTTAGTCTTTTCAGCGTTCTCTTCTAAACCTATTTCCTTACTAGCCACTAATAAAATGTCTGCATTTCTTGCTAAATCTTCCTTACTATACCTAACAAAGCAAAATCATTTGCTTACCCTAATAGCTGTATTGTAACATTTAATATTAACCCTTCCCTACTCTCTTGCATTACACTAATAGCATACTCTAAAGATAGATTAAAGAGTAATAGTGAAAGTGCATCTCTTTGTTTCAATCCATTATGTATTTGAAAATCATCTGACAGGTGAGATCCAACCCGTACTCTACCCCGTGTATCTCTCAAACATACCTCAATTAGCTTGACCCGTTTTTTGGGTACTACAAACTTAACTAAAATATCTTTTTTTTTTTGCCTTATAACAGAATCATAGGCCTTTATAAAATATATGTATATTTGGTGAGCCATCATGTTGAATTCCCACTTTTTTACATATATATGCTGCATGGTAATAATCTGATCTGTTGTTGAGCTATTTCGTCGAAATCCACATTGATGATCCCCAATTAATTCCTCTGCATATGGCATCAATCTCATTAAAATTATGTTAGATAAAATTTTGTTACATGTTGGTAGCAGTGAAATACCTTTATATTTATTACAATCTGTCTTATCTCCCCTTTTGAAAATGGGTATCATTGTACTTTCCTTCCATTATTGTGGCGATACATCATGTTTCCATATGGAATATAAGAGTTTATGAATTTCTATAACTAAAATTTCACCCCCTACCTTTATTAACTTTGATGGTATTGAATCTATACCTGGAGCTTTATGATTCTTTAACTTCTTATAGCTTATTTGACTTCACTAATACTTGGCTCTGGAACCAGTGGTTCAGCAGTATGGATGTTGATAGCCTCGCCTAAATCGGATCCTTCGTAAGCATTCCAAATTTGAATGAAGAAGTCCTTCCATATACTCAAAACATAGCACGTATCTCCCATCAGACTACCTTTTTTTGACCCTAGCCTGATAACTTTCCTATATCCATTAATACCTAAATTAAGTTTCCTGATATTCTTACGTTCACTAATTTGCTCTATTTTACTAACTTTACCCTTTAAATTCGCTCTATTTTTGTTTCTAAATATGGCACTCGCCTTCCGTTTTGCAATGATAAATGCTAAAGGCAACTTATAACCAAAGTTATATGAATGCAAGAATTTTTTATTTTTTTTTGCCTATTTTAACTGTATTAATAGGTGATATTTCAAAATGAGATCTAAAGATAAACGCTAAGATTATAATAGAGTAACGATAATAACATTTACTTATCACTTTTTGAGTGAGTGATTGAGGGCTACTGTTCACAGACTTACTAGAATAATTATTTAACTGAACAATCGCTTTATAATTATTACCCATTACAATTCTGGATCGAATGATAATTTTCTAAAACTCATACTCGTATAAATTGAACGTGTTTTTAAATAATTAATTAGCCCGTTTCACTTGTAAAACGTTTAACTGAGAGTGAGAGGTCTAGTTTAAATTTCAAAAAGCTGTTGGAACGGCTAGAAAACAAGACGCACCTGAGACTAGCTAAAAAATCACATTTCACCCCTCACTGTGTTGGGGAGCTTCTATTTTAAAGGGTAATTGTTGTTAGGGTTGTAGAGTGGACCTAGGGGACTGTTGAGGGAAAGAGGGGGGGTAGGGGGGGTCACAGGGCTTACCTGCATCGCACCTCACACTAACGAGGTTGATTTTGCCGCGCACTTTGATCAAAAGCAAGTCCTCATGACAGAAACACACATACAAGCCTCACTCTCTCGCTTGGGATTTTCCATTGTTTGAATTAACGAAGTAACGAACTTAGTAACGGGTCGATACCTCGCCTAGATACAACCATTTCCAAAGGGACAGCACTCTCGCGGCTCATGACTCTTGGCTATATTTCTATTAGCACCTGCAGGGATATACTAGGGTTCCGAACATATTTCATTGACCCTAAAGTAAATCCGTTACGTTAGCTCGGTCGACACAGCATATGCCTTTTTATCTAATGGTCTTGGGTGCAATAATTCTTGTTTCAGCTAGTTAATGGGTAGTATAATATTTGATTAGATAAGGTGGGATTATTTTTTCTCTTCCTCAGCCTACCCGTCCCAGCTATCCAGATATTTACACTACTAATTCAGGCCCGTATTCATGATTTATGTTCGGGGGGGAAGAAGGGATTTTTTTTTTTTTACAAAACATTTATATTGATATTAGACACACCAAAAAATGTTAGCTGTCTATATATTAAGACTGCTTAATTAATAATCTAGAAAATATTTTATTGACGCAACTATTTCATTTACAGCATTGACGACTAAAAAATCTGGCTTTCTTTCCGTAGCAAACCCAAATTTCGTAAATAGAATGTTATTTTTTTATTTTCTCTAAAAAACACAGATTACAGATCTTTACTGATTTATCAGTATTTAAACTCTCATACACAGCTTTATTTAACTCTTATACATAAACTCAACGTATTAAAATACTAGCTACAGAACTGCCAACTTAAAAACACTAAACATATATCATAAGTTAAGTTTTATAATGTGATAAAACAATATTTTAAGTGATGATAGTTACAATCGTATCCAAACATAATTAACTCAACCTTCCTAAAATTCAATTAAAATCAAATTTTGGATTTATTAATACATTTAGAGACTAATTCTATCAATTCAAAACTGTCGTGGGTGTTGTGGCAAGAAGTTGTAACCAAGGTGCAATACGTCTAGGCGTGTCTATAAACCGGCGCAACATTGTTTACAACATAAATTGGCAACAAACCGTATGAATGTTGACGAGAAATGTCTACCACATTTTTATGCAACAAGATGTTTAAACCAAATCAACATTGTTGTCTGGACTTAGTTGAATTCAAGATGTTGATAAGAAATTTATACGTATATAGGCGAACTAATTTGAGGAATAAACTTCTTCAGGAGAGTTCCATGAGGAAGTTAGTGTGGAAGTGATTGAGGAGATGGTTGAGAATGTCCACACATATCGGATTATTGCGTATTGAGCAGTACGAATGAGTCTGGTTTATCCCTTCCCCCTGCTACTATAAAGGAGAACTGCAATGAGAACTGCAATGAGAGCTGCAATGAGGAAAAGAGGAACTGCATCTTGAGTGTGAAGTGGCTACCAAATAGATCGGAAAGAGTAGCTTACAAGTGTGAAATATTTCCCCAAATGGATCGTAAGTGTGGGAAGGGTGAGATGTAATAAATCGTATTCGTCTTTATAGAGTGAAGATATGGAGGTTTCATCAGTTTATAGGTAAATATAATTAATAATCATGATAAACTCTCTTATATAGAAATTAAGAATCTACAATTTGACAAATTCACATTTACTTGACTAGTGGATAAAAATAATATTTGTCTTGCAATACATTTACACTCTTCCATGGCAGTCTGTATCTATAAAAGAAATTATTATACCCTATACATGTTAAATACTTATATTAAATAAAAAAGATATTATATTTACATTAGTCTATGGATTCTTCCTTGTCTTTTTAGTTCAAGTTTGGTTTAGTTGTTTGCACTGCACTCTCTTCAGGGGTAAAGGTATCACTGGCAGTGGTTTGTGCCGCTCACGGTGGCTCAAAGAGCGCGTTCCTTTGGCCTTGGTTTCGGAACGGTCATCAAATGTCGCGTAACAAACTCATCATTTTTTTTATTTATTTACTTCAATTCTATCAATATTTAAAGCTTATAAAAGTCTTGCCATGTTTCGTGTTTCTACGTTTATAGTCCTCACATTCAACCGGTGGATCTCTGTACGTTTAAATTAAAGTAGGTAACTTTACTTTCTTGATTCCATTACATAATGAAAAATAAATGGTACGGAACCCCTCACGGACATTCTCACTCTATTGTTTAGAAATGGAGATATTTACCCAAAACTCGTAATATAATTTATGTGAAACGAAATAACATACACTAGCAAACCCAATCATAAATTTCGCTATATTTACATAAAACACTTTTTGACACCAGGTTTAAAATTCTATAATTTTATTTTTAAAGAAATAATGTCCTCATTTGTATATTTGGACCAACAAAAAAAATCAATATTGGGTCTACAAGGGTCAACACTTCATAATAAAAGTTCGACTTCCGGTTAAAGTTTCTGACATTTTACTAGGGGTTGCACATCTTATGGTTATCGAATTGCTATTAAATTACTCATTTATAGATTTAGACCAATAAAAAGGTAAATATTGGCTATTGAATTTAAAATGATAGCGATAAATCATTGCTGTACAAACATTTCTCCTAAGAGGTTTAAGGAAAAATAACATAAATTTTTGAGAGACTTACTTATAACTAATTTCTCTATGGCATTGGAGAATTATTGCGTTAAAACTTAAGTAGTATCTCTTTACAACTAAAGCTCACAAAATGGTATTATTATATTTGCCAATATCTCAAAACTGTTGGTTTAGTAAAAATATATTTCAAATAAAAGTTTTTTATATCTAATAGTACTACAATTTTGGAACAATAAGTTATTTAGTATTTCAAATAGTGGCGGAGATACGGAAATTTCTGCTTCTGTAAAGTACCCTGAAAGTAATTTTTATGTGAAAAGGAAATATCAATTTAATTTATAATCTTAATCAACGCATAAATACGAGTTTTAATCAAAATCGTTAGAGCTTATTTTGAGAAAATCGATTTTTCTATTTTCGCACTTTAGTAAGCTGCTCTATAATTTTAGGGTTAGACAGATAGACAGACTGAATTGCAAAAAACACTTTTTATGGTTTGGGGTGCCATGAAACGTCGAAATTCATCAAAATCTGAGTTCAATTTTTTTTTTTTGACGATCACAATTCTTTCTCTACCCTTAAGATAAGCGAGGAAGTAATAAGTAGTAT
The DNA here is from genome assembly GCA_902155825.1 of Timema genevievae. NCBI lineage: Eukaryota > Metazoa > Arthropoda > Insecta > Phasmatodea > Timematidae > Timema > Timema genevievae. The sequence goes on along the minus strand of CABFWO010001528.1, from coordinate 62,023 downwards.
TCAAGAAATGTAGTTTACACATTAAACTCATACAGCCCGAACACAACCTTGTCAGGTGAGGCCTCCAAGCGAAACTCTGTGAGGTCAACTGTGTTGACAACAATGTTACACCTCCAAAACAATGTTGCCAACATGTTTCCTACATTTCTTCGATGTTTACTGTTAACTGGTGGGAAACTATTTTTTATTGACAACATGTTGCCTACTCAAATTTTGTCAACATTTATGACTGCTTTTTTACGTTTTTGTTGTGACAATTGTTGTCAACACGTATTGTCAACAATGTTGTGCCGGCGTAGACGCACCCAAGTTGATACATTTTAAACAGTTTTGAAATAATTTAACTACTTATTTAACCATCCAATCAAAATATTTAAAATCTGACTTTTTGTGTCTGATTTTGTTAATAACGTTTCTAGATTTTTTTGTAAAAAAAAAAGTTTCTCAATATAAATTGTAGACGTTCTCTATCGAAATAGTTTATATTACAAGAATGAATATATTTTTATTCCAATATTATTATACGCAGAAAAATGTTACAAAACAAAGCTATCGCGGCGAGTTTCTGGTTTCTCGAGGCGTGTGATAACACCTTGTGAGCCAGTATACATATCTAGATGAACAGACGTAAGAGCTAATCCTGTCAACCGTTCTTCACCGTCCAATGGTAAGGTAAGTCTTCAACCTCCTTGGTGTTGAAAAAGAAAGGGTTAAAAGAATACTAATAAAGATCTTTAAATTAGGAAAGAAGTTATCATTGCATTCAGGGAAAAGTTTTTATGACAGTTGTGGGGCTTAAGCTTGTCTATTTTTAGCCACTTTTTTTTTTTACCAGATAAAGAGTTCTGCTGTAAAAGTTTTTCATTTGGAAGGACATATTCATAAAACTCAACTCAATCTTGGAGGTTATCATAAATTAAATTAGTATCCATTCAAGGACTGTGAAGAATTTTATGTAAGGTTAAAAACAGGCTTTTGTCTTCTTGTGAACGAGTCCTCCTCTAGTAAATCAGGTGGTCTACAAAAGGGCTGTAAGGTGAGCGTCTGAAATACTCCTTTGATGTAGTAGCTGGTATGATCCCTTCCTATCTGTCTAGCATAGCGTCTCGTAACTGAAATAAGTTTCTCCATCTATGAGCTATAATAATAATATTGAGCGTCTGGACTATATTCGTATCCCAATTTGTGGAAAGATTAGCGAGCACTTCCCAAGAGACACCCGAATGTTCTAACCGTACATCCTTTCCGTGGAGGCTCTTTTCATATCTCGATGAGGATGAGATACAGGTGAGAGTAAGTATGAGGGCGATAGTGAGTATGAGGGTGTGGAACCAGTGAAAACACTTACCTACCTTAAGCCTAACTAACCAAAAACTGGTTACTGTTGAGGTAATTGCCATTTCAGGATAAATACCCAAGGTACCAGCCGGGAATTGAACCCGGGATGCCTATGCTCATAGCCAGGAGCACTTACCACTACACCACGATATCAGTATCTATTAGCTGACGCATTGTTTCAGCAGCATCAAATAGGGCATAAAATGAACTTACTGCACTCCAACCAAATTATTCTAATTGGGCTAGTAAGTTAACAATATGTAAGGAAACCTTCACTCAGATAAATATGTTAGGGGTTTGGGGGTTGATCTCATTACACCCCCTACCCACACCCTTAAAAAGGGCACTGTGTTAATGGGGGATGAATAGAGAGGGTATTTTTCACTCCTTAATACTCTTTAGGGCAATATGCTCTTTAATTACGCTAATGTGGAAGGTTTAATTTAAAGGAGATCGTTCGCAATTGCGTAAAAGAAGTGTGAGAGCCCATTATTGAAAGAACCTATCAGGGGGTCTAGCCTTGATCTCCTCGTCCTCGCCAAACCAGACTAAACGACACAGACGCCTGTGTCCACGTGCCCACTGTTTGTTTGAGGCTATTCACGAATTTATTTAGCTTCTAGAAGCGTTTGAATTCACTGAATGAAAATTTAACTTGTGTTTAACTTCTTGATATTCCGTCCTTCTCTTTTAAAAAAAATGTTAGAAATTTAACTTCTACCTACCCATCCTCTTCATTTTCATATCTAAAGTCTAGAAATCAATGATCTTTGGTTTGATCTTTAGCCAAGAGAGAGTAAAGTCTACCAATATATTATAGTCAACTAAACCTTGGTTTTCTCATAAATGAACATTTGGAACACCTTTAAGAAAATACAAAAATAATTTCGTGGATACCATTAATATAATTGTACTATATAATTATTGCTATTTTATAGGTATTGATAATATCCATTAAAAGTGACAGCAACATATCACATGACTTGATGTATGAATACGTTAAATTAGATCTAGTGACTTTTTTTAGCACTTTTCTGCTTCGGTGGCCGCACGGTCTAAGGTGAAGGTGGCTAACGCATAGCACGTGACGACATTAGTTGGCACTCTTAAAGTTGATTTTTGTTGCTTCTTAGGTGACCTGGTGGTCAAGGGGTAAGGTGTCAGACTTCTGTGCTTAGGGTCCGGGGTTCAATCCTTGGTCCCGGCACAGATTTATCTGAATGCCAAACCCTTCCTTCACCTCTGACAAGACGTGTATTAATCACAACTTGTGAATGTGAGGAATGCCAGGCCTCCACCGTGGTTCGAATTCCACGTTAAACTGTAGGTCCCCATTTCATCTCACAATCACCCTACCATTACACATTAGCGTAAGTGCGTATAACCCGAACGGGTAGTAAGACGCGGTGCTAATAATAATAATAATAATAATAATTGTTGCTTCTTCGACAACCAAAGCAAACATTGATAAACACCTCAACACCAGAGAGATCTAAAAGCCTCACTAATAACTGAAATAGGTTGTTATTATTTAGAATGTTTTTGTTCTTTTAAAAACAATTTGTGATTTCTTCTAATACCTTGTGGTTTTAATAATACTGTTACTATCAATAATTCATAATTATATTTACTATGTTCTATGTTACTTTTATAACACTCTGATATAAATGTGTGATTTTTTAATAATATTAAGTTGTTTCTGGATTGTGTATTATGGACAAATACAATTATTCTTCCCAATAGAAATGTTTATATATGCTATAGGGATTTTATTTCACTACTACATATTTTATTTTTAATAGTCGTGTGCAAGGCCGAATTTAAGGGGGGGGGTGATCGGGGCGATCGCCCCGGGGCCCCCACAAAACCCCGAAAGAAAGTAAAAAAATAACTCTAATTTTCTATCGTAAATTCTTTCTTGTTTGTGTCTAACATAATGTTATTCCTGCACGAAATAGTAAGGTATGGACAGATTAATGTGTGTGCACCTTAAATTAAATATAAAAATCCTACCGACACATGAAAAATTTACTAGGAAAGTCCCCGTTGATCATTTACGATTTTGCGCGCTAACTCTAAATACATTGGCCTCCCTTTCGGCGTGCTGCGGCGGTTCCTCTCAAAGTGTTTTCACGAACCGGCCGACAGCGCCAATGTCTCAGCGGTACCTTTGATAAAATTCTTGTTTTCCAATTTGTTATTGCTCTGACAAATTTAGTCAGTTACTCTTGAGAAATGTTGAAATTCAGTTGTCTGTTGTGCCATTTTGTGTTTTAATGAGGTAGTTAAGTAGAATACTAGATGTAGAAGTGTCAATTTTGGAGGATTATATCGACATAATATAAAAATATGTGATGTGAAGGTACCTTAAGAGTTCGGCCAGACTGACAAGCGAGCGCGCGCGCGAGTGACTGATCGACTGCCTGGCCTAACTGGTGAGCGGGCCAGCGAGTAGTTACCATTTAACTGATCCCAGTTTATTAGTAAAAATGTCTCTATCGAAAAAATTTCGATCATCTCTGCTACTCGAAAATTCTTACAAAGTTATGGCATGTTTATAAAAAAAAAGTTGTTGTGCTGTTGTGGTTTTCCCATCATCTCTCCACGCTAATGGTGATTTTTATTTGTAAAGGCCTTCTTTGATTATAATATTGAAGTATTAACATATCAGTTCCTGCTATTTTTTATTTCTTTTATTTTTAGCACTACGTATTACTATCGATTCGGGTTGTACAAGCCTTTCTTGCTACTAACGGCCTAATCTAATTGGTAAGACCAGAAAAATTAAGCCAAGTGTGTCAATAGTAATAAAAGTAAATTGTCATACCGAATCGAGAGGTTTTCCTGACACGTACTCTACCAACATAACAACAACTGCCCAGCTCCTGTAAACTAGGATGTTCCGGCTCGAGAGTTTTTTATGAAGTCTTTATGTAACCTACTTCATTTTACTTTGCTATAATTAAATTTGTATGAAATCCAAAAGTTGCTAAGTTGTTACCTTTCCTCGGACATACTATGGTGTAGTTTACATCGGTTTATGGGATCCCCCACACTATATGACACCCCAAGGCCCCCCACATACGTAAATCCGGCCCTGGTCGTATGTTACATTAAGTATCTAGAAATCAGCCAAAATTCTTCCTACCTCACTCAGGAGTAAAAAATATTACTTTTTTATTGTATCTTCGGTAGCGTAGTGGTGGCAGGGTAAGCTCTAGTAAAGGTTTTGGTGTGGAGTGGCACTCTCAAGTTAATAAGTATGAATAGTGGCAAGCAGGAAATAAAGATTGGCCACCCCTGGTCTAGGTTTTCACTCTTGCAATAGACTTGACTGTCGATGGCGGGAATATTAAGATTTGAATCCTGGTTGGGTTTACTGACGGGGGTTTTCTCTAAATTGCTTCCCACTTTCTTTCCAAGCAAATGTGGGTACACTTTGTTTAAATTATACCTTCCTCACCCCAAAAACCATTCGCATAGTTTGTACAGCCTGATCATGTAGTAACACGTGGTACTAGCTGTCAAAATTGTACATTCGTAAGAAAACTGGAGTAATAATATACAAATAAACAATAATACTCAATTTTACCTATCAACAGAATCCACACAATTAGACATTTCAAAGTATCTAGTTGAATACGTCAAGCCTAAGCACAACTACTTTTCAATAAATTATACAATTTCCTTAAAACTAAATGTTTTATTAGTAGAAACCTTAATAGGCGTTATAAGATTTTACTTTTAATCCTCTTTTAAGTTACTCCTACAACATCAGGATGAATTATATGTTTGAAATTACTTTAAATTAAAATAAATAGTACAGCGCAACTCACAGACTTTCTCGCTACTTTGCTTAAAAATTGAGATATTACTCACAACTTGTAAAATATGTGAAACTAAATAATACTCATTTTTTTGGCAGAAATACTCCACCATACAGCATAAATGAAATAATATACACTGTTACAGAAACATATTTATTAAAAAAGTTGCATTTCTGTTCACCAAAACCATAACAATCAGTTTCCCATGCCTCAATTTAAATAAATGGTAGGACACAGCCTCGCACACTTTCTTGCATGTTGTATTATATCTTGGGGGAAAATTTTCAAAATCAGGTTTTCACTAAACCACACTTTAATAAGTTTTATATATATATATACATATTAATATATATATATATATATTAATCAAAATGTTAAAATATTTTTAGCAAATTTCATATTTTAAAAAATAGCCGCTTTGTAAACTACCCTAAAATTTATTTTACATTTGTAAAATTAAAAACATATTCTTATTTATCATTAAAAACTATTCCCAGGTACCCATTTTGAACTAATTCTTCAAGAGTATTTAAAAAATATTCAAATTTTCAATAATTTGTCGTAAGCAAACTACCCTTAAATTAATTTATTTTAGATAAATAGATATACATTATAAGTTTATCATATTGTAAAATAGTCTCCTGATACAAATTTTAAATAAAATTAATAGACATATTTTACTCAATCAAATTTTACAAGAAATCAGTCATCAATAAACTAATACAAAATGTATATTTTAAATATGTATAGTTATATTTTTAATGTGAAATACTTAACAGATATCCACTTTTAACCAAATCGCTAGAGCCATTTATTAAAATATTCTAATTTTAAAAGAATCCGTTGTCAGTTTATTATCTTTAAAAAAAATTGCCACTAAATCAAGTATGCCGTTTTATTTCTCATGTCAAATACTCTCCAGATATACTTTTTTTACAAAAAGCTAGTGTCATTTACAAAATATTTTGAATTTTCGAAAATAACTTATCAGTAAACTACTCTTAACTGTATGTTTAGTGTTAAAAATAAAAAAAGTCCTGTAACGCTTGGATATCAAGTTTTAACAAACTCCATCAAAAAGTTTAAGAACTGTATTCAGGGGCAGATATATCATACATACATACATACATACATACATACATACATACATACATACATACATACATACATACATACATACATACATACATACATGATGACAAACAGAATTGTAAAATCAACATTTTTGGGTTTGGGGGCACATTCAACGTAAATATTTATCATAATCTCAAGCTCAAAAATGTTCACGATTACAATACTTTCTCTTTATACGCGAGAGTAAATATATAATCGACAATATTTGAGAAACTGTTGATTTTATAGAAACTATATTTAAAATAATAAACTTTTTTTTCAATAGTACTACAACTTGAAAAAAATAAGTTATTTCGTATCCGTAAGAGTAGCTGAGAAATAATCAAAATTGGTAATATCTGCATATGTAAAGTATCCTCAAAGTTTTTTTCATTGTAAAATTAAAATTTCAATTTTGTTTGTAACGTTAAACTATTATTAGAAAATATAGCAGGTCTAAATTTCTAAATTTGTATATATTTGTATAGGCCATTTTTAGAAAAAAAATCTATAAAACCCTCTGGGGAACCCAAGATACCAAGCTCTAGCCCGTAATATGGTTTAGGCTCTAGTTCCAGTAATAGACGGATGTGTAGCATCGCAAAAAATAAGGTTTCGGATTTAGGCCGTCATTTAACGTCAACATCCATCGAAATCTAGATTACATATTTTTGACATTCACAATACGTTCTATACCAGAGTGTTGCAAGAAAATTAAAACACAGAAAATATTCTTAAATTAAGTGAGAAATTAGTGATGGAGTTTCCACAGTTCCTGTGGTAATTTTCTTTATTTGTTTACAAGTGGTAGGAAAACAAATATCAAATATATAAACAAATGTGAACATTTTCAAAAAATACATCTGGTTTATAATTATTAGAAAGGTTTTAATATCAACGCTTATTTCAATAGTTTTTTTTTTGTAATCTATACATTTTTATGCACGAATACATCCGAATAAAAAAAAATGTAAAATATGTTTGTGTACAGATAATTTAGTTCTCTCACATTGGCTTTCATTGCAAGTGACTTTGTCCGCTACACGTATATTAAATGATTACCTGATTCTCTAACTGGTTTAATCCACTACCAACACAACCCACAAAGAGGAGTTCATGAGGCTATTGTGTGATCTGTAATGAATCCTATTGGCCCGAGGACACGGTTAATACGTGTGACAACTCTAATGTATTTATTTCAGCGTCCGCCTAGGGAAATGTGATGGTATGAATGGATGCCATAAAGCAAATTTTATTTTCCTTGCTGTCCATTTGAACCTCAGTCGGTACATACATAACCTCGCCCTTTAGCCTCTTCCATGCGATTCTGTTGACAGCATAAGTCTCATCTGCATCCAGTACTCTTAAGGTCAGGGGGCGGCCAGACTGAGCGAGCGACTAAAATATTAAAATAGAACACATTGGTTGTAATGAGAGGTGGCCAGACTGGAGCGCGCACGCTTGAAAGATAGAGCTGGTTCTATTTTTCAAGCGCGCGCGCTCGACCCGGTACAGTATAGTTTACAGGCGCTAGACAATATGTTGGTTCGTTGAGTGCTAGGAAAACTTCTCATTTTGACATTTTTATTAATACCGATAGGTTTAGCACACTTGCTACTAACGGCCTAATTAAATTGGTAAAATCATAAACCATACCTATATGTATATATACATATATATGTAAAACTGATATGTTAAATATACTTCAATATTATCAAAGTTGGCCTTTACAAATAAGAATCACCATTAGCGTGGAGAGAGGGTGAGAAAACCACAACAATAAATCGCTTGTTAAACCCCCCTCAGTTTACTCAGCCAAGATTCGGAGCCTCCTCGTCAACAACTATCGAGAGCTATCTGCTAATAACGCGCTCGCTCGCGCGCTTGTCAGTCTGGCCGAACCCTCACTCCTTACTACATCTGAGCTTTAGGTCCTCCCACTGATCTTCTTTCCTCTGGTTTTCTCAGCATTTTCCCCAGCTTTTATAAACCCTACTTTCAATATTTTCAGAAACAAATAAATCTGTGGTTTCATTTCTAAACGACTTTGCCTATTTGGTGATTTCGAAGCTATTTTGCAAAGCTGGCTGCATTATAACATGGCGTACCTAAATACACTAAGCACGATCACTCTTAGATGATAGTGAACTAAAGAGAAAGCGAGGGAATAAAATTAGTAGTTTACCCTGGAAGGTATCTTGTTTATATTCTTAGAACACTTCACCTCTTCCGTTGACAAGTAAAAACACTCACTCTACTATTTGCGCCTGGACAGCAGTAACTTGCATTTTAAATTTATGTTTTTAATTTTTCCTCTTCTAGATATGTATAATATGCTTCCATAAAATGTTTTAATCTACATCCTGCCAGGCAGATTCCTACAGACCATTTTTCGTGAATTAATTATATAGCCTAAGGTTTAGACGAATTAAAATAAATATAGCTACAAAAACCTCAAGACTATAGAAATAATTTTGTGATAATTAAATATGTTTTTTAGAACTATTTAAGAAGATATGTTTTTTTTGTTTCAATGTTGTATCTTTAAAACACACCAATAAATTATAGATCCATTAAAATAGGAAATCCTATCTTGACATGCCGTGAAGTCACAGGTAGGCAACGTCCTTAGGTTTAAAACAGTATCATTCACATAATTAGGAGCTAAAGGATCATTATTACGGGTGTTAAATATCAACATGCGTTGCTATGTTTGGTTTGAAACAATCCTTCAGATTATAAACCCTATTTGCTTTATTAGTACCCCTGAGCTTGTGATTACAATGAAATCTGAAGCTCAGTCATATTATGTTCACGCCACTTAATTAATTAAGTGGGGAATATATAGAGTTTCTACAGTTCCTGTGGTAGTTTTTATTATTTGTTTCCAAGAGTTAAATGGGTTAAAAGTACTTAAATTTATTATTTCTACCCTAGTAGATGCTATTTTTACACTTTTATAATTTCAGTGTGAGTATGAAATTCCAATTTAATGTGGAATGTGAGGATCTATTTTCTATGTCTTGACATATTTATATTTGATAATTTTGTCAAGGAAAAAAATTAGTTATTTTAAATTGAAGAAAAGTTATTATACCCTTCCTATAGTGACGTTATCTTTTTACATAAATTAAAATAAATGAAATTTTTTACTAAAATAATTCAGTCAATAAATATTTTTTAGTGAATTATACTAGATTAAGCTATTTTTAGGATATAAGTTTGAGCTAAATTCCATAAAAATGTATCCTAAGACAAGGAAAAATCAGGTTACATTTCCATTGAAGATGTATATAATATAAAAATGAATAATAATATTACCAAATTGTTTCAACTAAGCTTGACTATTTTAGAATAAGTGACATAGTACTTTATATTTCTAGGGGTTGTGCTCCAGGATCAATCTATATTTACCTTCCCCCCTTTAGTTATATTTAATATACACTATCGAAACTAGGCAACATGTTAACTTATGTAAGACATTAATTTTATGAATTTCAAGATTTTAATGGGAATCCCAAAACAGGATCTATTAACTTAAATTAAGAAGGAAATAATTCAAGAAGTAAGGAAACAAAATATTGTGTTGAGAAAAAATGGAAATCAGCTATTAAAATCACAACAATCTACCATAATCTGAATTCTAAATCAAATCAAATTTTACCTCCAAAGTCATACTCAAGACATTATGTAGCACCAACCAATGTCAATATCAGTCTTAGGAGAATACAATATTTGCCTTTTTTATTTCTCATTAGTATTGGTATTAAATAATATATTTTTAATAAATTATCAGTTTGTTATGTCTTATCAGATTGTATAGATAAGAGAGTTAATTTTACACCCCACCCAACTTTTGGGAGTTGGTTTGATATCTTTTAGTGCATTTTATTAAAGTTTTCAAAATAATACATCAATGTCACATATTTACACACACACATTCTTATNGGGCATATATATATATATATATATATGTTTATATATTTATATATATGTTTATTTATTTTTTATTTTTTTATAAATATCTTGCATTTAAAGTTGATACATTCATAAAATACTTAAATACATAATATTCACACAATTACCCGTACAAAAACACATACACAAACAATAGCAAATACATATACATATACCTACATATAAATATATACTCATACATAAGAAAATACATACACATCCATTAGAAAAAACATATGTTTACTTAAAAAAGCATGAATATGTATAGATATATAAAAAACACATACACATAAATATATACTTATACATAAACAAATACACATACAAGTAAAAACATACACATAAATATGTGCACATAAATAAACAAACACATACACATAAATATGTGCACATACATAAACAAACACATACATATAAATATGTGCACATACATAAACAAACACATAAATATGTGCACATACATAAACAAACACATACACATAAATATGTGCACATACATAAACAAACACATACACATAAATATGTGCACATACATAAACAAACACATACATATAAATATGTACACTTACATAAGCGAACACATACACATAAATATATATACTTCACATACAAAATAAATACAAAGCATACATTTAAGCACAAATATACTCAAATGAACGTGACTACAAACACGGACATACTCTAACATCAATTTGGAGGCTGTGAGATATTTTATTTTATTGTCTGTATAGCGTCTTATAGTCCTTTGGACTGTCTGCACACTTAAACTAAAGGTGTTGGGAAGGCAGAATTTAAATTAAAAGTACTGTACCTTCATTTTCGTGGAGGGAGGGTGGCAAACCACTTATTACAAACCACCTCAGTACAGCCAGCCGGGATTCACGCCCCAACCAACCCTCACCGACAAACCAGACTAGACGATAGTGACTTTATGTCCGAGTTCTTGCCCCTGAGGCTGAAAACATACTTAAACTCTTCTTAATTAATAAAACTGTTCCAGGTCTTACTGTCGTGGTACTCTTTTCTTCCAACCATCAGAACCTCGTCATCCCGATGTAGCCTGCAACTACTGCTGTACACTTCCTCTATTAATCTAATTACGTTTGTTTAAGCCACAAGGAGTTGAGCGCTAAGAGAATGTTTGCGTTGGTACGTCTCTTTCTAAGTTCACCCTCCGTGATTTACGTTTATAACCATCTCAGGGATTTCCTTAGAACAAGTTTCATCATTAAATAAAGCCTTATCCGAGTTCTGCCAGTCCTTCCCCTAACATTTTACAGAACCCTGACGACTTTACGTCACAAAGATGGCTGTCCTCCCAACTGTAATGGACCAGACATGGAAGAGCGGAGGGAAATGTAACTTACCTCTCGTTTTACTTGGTAAAAGACATTTTCTCACCCGCGTCGGGGTTCACCGGAACAAAGGCGTCAGTCTTTGCTGGTCTAGCTAACAGGTTACATGTGTGAGGTCGGGGTTCTAATATTGGTTGGGGTGAGGCGAAGGGTTGAGGTGAGGTGAGGTGAATTTTCTTCAAATAGTTTTTAATTCTCTTTCTAAGAAAATTCGAGAACACTTCCTCAAAATTAAACCTTTCTCATTACTACCCCAACAGTTAAAATACGCGAATATTCCGGACAAATATCAGAAGAAATAAACTTTTTGTTTGTATTATCTTGATTTGCTGATTGAGACGGTATCTCAAAAATAAAAATTATGTTTACCAGGAAACCCAACTCATATTCCTTTCTTGTGGTCACGTGGTCTAAGGTGTCAGGGATACAGTATGAAGGATATCCTGTGACGTAGAGACAGGTGTTCAACTTTCTACTGGTTCCACAGTGGCTGGTTTTCAGCATGTGGTTTGTCACTGTGGTTTTCTCAACCCCCATCTCAACACTAATGCAGGTGCACTTCACACCCTCTGTTAAAATATTTCAGTATTTCAACAAAAAGTTGTTGTCATATACTTGATGTGAACCTCCTAAAATATCCAGGGTTAATCCTCCGGGAGGGCGAACATTGAGATCTCTTTCTTCGGTGCAGACTATCATTCTCTCTAAACGTGAATGCGTGTGCATTTCCTTAAGGTGGTTGGGAATGAAACAATTTTTTCAGTTTTTATGCCGAAAAACAATTTTTTTTACCAAAATAAATAAACTATTGCTCCAATAGTTACAGTTAGTTTAGTTCTCTATACCAGCAGTTCTCAAACTGGGGTACGCGGGCACCTTTCAGGGGGTACGCGAGCAACTCTCAAGGGAAGATCGGCAAAATAACAAGGGACTTATGGAAAACCATAATTGTTGGCAGTTACCATTATCTGGTTATTTTCACCCCTCTTTTCCCCCTATTTGTTCGGCTGGAAACCGATCTCTGAGAATTTTCAACCCTCTACTTGACACCTTCTAACTAGTAGTTTATTATGTCTTTCTCATTAACATATCTCTGTGAGAGTGGTTTTTCATCCATGGTGTAACTAAAAAATAAGTACTGCAATAGGCTAAATTTGGATCCGGACCTCCGCTTGAAAGTTTCAACTGGACAACCAGACATAAAAAAAAAGTTGTCACAAACCATGCAGTCACACCCCTCGCACTGAAAAACTTTAGGATTCATAATTTATCAGCTCCAAAATTACGATTAAATATTTTGATTTGAAAACATTGTGTTTATGTTTACTTTTTTTCTTTATTTTTGAACGAATTTATGAAGAAAATGTGTAAAAAAATTCTATAGAATTTTTACACTAAAATGATGTTTTTTTTGACTGATCAAAACAATTTTAAGCCTGTCATTTGAAATTATTTTTATCTTGGGAGTACATTAAAATTTTAGCTATGGTCAAGGGGTACAATCTAAAAAAAAAGTTTGAGAACCACTGATCTATACATTACCAGTTCTTGAATATCAGTCGTAGGAATTGCATAATTTGACCAGGACTTTCATCTTCATTTAAAATGTGCCTAGTAGACATGGGACGCTAGAGTTATATATTCTTAGGATACTATGATATCTTAAAGATTTGATATTCGTAAAAATTCCAAAATGTTATTTCGAATACAATTTTTATTATGTATTGTATTAATTTACTAAAAAAAAGTGTTCTCTTTGTCAGTGACAATAATCCTTAAATAAACTTTTTTTTAATTCAAGTTTAAATAATTTCGATTTAACTAGAATTGTACATTTCTAAAGATTCAAGAATCTGAATTTGGATTCGATATTCGAAAGAGAGTTTAAGATCATGATTCGAGATTTGTATTCAAGAAATATAAGATTTGACTCCTCTCTAGTTTCTAGTCGATGTCACTTTGCTTTCGATAAATATCCAATAACTATTTAGATCACAGTGTAGAAAATTAAAATAAATGTTCTTATTGAAGCAATATTGTTTTTAATTTTGGCCAAAAATAGAGTTTTATCAAAAGGGTTTCAAAAATACGGACTTTAGCTCCATTTAAAGTCTGTTTCCTTATAAGACTACGTTTACAAACATGGGGGACGAAATGGTTTTAAAAAAATAACATCCGTGTGTCTTGGGAATGCTTTATTTACTAAATGGATTTAGTCTATGTTTATAATTTTTTAATAATTTATTGACATATGTTATAAAATAACCACGACCGTTCGACACCTTAGCACAGTCGGTATCGAATCTGTCAACTGAGCTTCGGGTCCCGGATTAGATTCCTGACGGGACCGAAAAATTATCTTTGATGAAATATGGGCTCCCCATATAAATAATCAGTTAAATACTTTAAATAAATAATGTAAACACATAAAACTAAAATAACTAGTGAAATATGGCCCTAGTTACGACCGTAAGCAGGACGACTCAGTGGTATAAAATTGAATGCGCACACCTGAGTTCGATTCCCGTGTACAGATTGTCATATCTTACTTAATTTAATACCCCAGCAAGGGTTTCAGGAATGTTTTTACTGTATGACAAGGTTAATTTAAAAAATATTATAAAAGTTATACGAATTTAATAAGTAAAAAAAACTTGATTTTTCATAACAATTTCTCATTACTTAAAATTCCTGATGGTGTATTAATGTTTTCTTTGTTTTTCTTACTAATATCTTAGTAGTAAATTGACAGAACTTTTTTAAAACAGTATATACTTTCCTTTCCTTTCCTTTCTTCAGACAATTTATCATGGACTTACCTAATAATCACTTTCCTAACGTATTTTCTTAATTATAATGACAAGATTCGCCGATAGCATCTTTTATACACTAAACTATAGCTAAGATATATATTGACGTCAGAAATTAATAAGTTGGCAAAATCTAGAAGCCATTGAAGTTTTGATTGTTGTTTCTAATAACTTAGATAAGTTGAAATTTAAATATATTATTCTGAAGGATGTCAACAATTCTAAATATATCAACTTAACATGTTCCTGGGGGTGTCTATCCATCCAAGCTTGATAATGAACTGTGAACATTAACTGCGAAGTAAAAATTAAACTCATAATAACTTTGTTCAAAATTGAAAATGAAGGTTAGGTTATGTTAGGTTAGGCTATGTTTGATTATGTTGGGTTAGGTTAGTTTAGTTTAGGCTCGGTTATGTTAGGTTAGGGATTAGGAGTTAAATGGGATTAAAGGTTGTCCTGCAATTCGTGTGCACCGGCTGACAGGTGTACTTTATTCCGCAATTCGTGTGCGCCCGTCTATTTTTGTTTAGTAAAAAAAAGACAACTGTTTTTAAAAGCATTTTAAACAATTTAATTAAACATTTGTAAACCAGGTTCATAGGTATGACAAACTTTCCTCAGAGCCTCAAAAGTCGACAACAATTGCGGGTACGTTCCATTTACCTTAAAGATAGTAGTCTTACCTTGACGTATTACACTATGGTCCTATCTTATAAGCTGTACCATAGTGTGACCAATTAAGGTAGTATTTCTATATTACAGGGTAAGCGGAGTGTACATTGTAATGTGTATTAGTAGTCGAAAGTCTATAAAATCGATAAAGCTTTATTTTCTTGGAAAAGAAGTGGCCTTTCATTTAGCTATTTTTAGTATATATGTTTTAACACCAAGGTGACCAAACAACATAGTATGTATGTTAAGGATGAGTAGAGGGTCTTAAAGAATGTGTACCAGCATTATCGTGATGATAACTACTTGTATCATGGTAAAAAAAAAGCCAATGAACCCAGTAGAGATCCGAACTCAGATCTCCTCACCACCAGCCAGTCTGATACCTTAGACCACATACTCACCGGTATAAGCATTTTATTTAGCTAACCGTATTGGCATGAAGGGGGCTAACCAGAGCTATCCCTTACTCGTTGTTCCGTGGATTTACCCCTCTCCTCTCCTTTAACCCCTCACCATCTCTTACGGGCGTCTTCTTAACCTCTATCCTTAAAACACATCATGTCATATTTCAAGGCAGGAGACTCTCCCTTTCACTCTTACTAGTACAGTCTTATCAAGGCAAGAGATATCTCCCTTTCACTCTTACTAGTACAGTCTTATCAAGGCAAGACTCTCCCTTTCACTCTTACTAGTACAGTCTTATCAAGGCAAGAGACACTCCCTTTCACTCTTACTAGTACAGTCTTATCAAGGCAAGAGACACTCCCTTTCACTCTTACTAGTACAGTCTTATAAAGGCAAGAGACTCTCCCTTTAAATCCTACTAATACAGTCTTTTCAAAAAGAAATTAATAATGACTCTTTGAGGTAGCTCGAAAATGCAGAATAATGCTCTAACTGGGGTCAACTGTTCACGTTTATATTACTAGCAAATAGAACTATACAATTTCTTATTTTTCAAAGAGTTTCATTGGTGAGTAAAGTGGACAGAAAACATGATTATGCACTTTACAAATGTATGGGGGAACTTTTATCACTAGACTTAATAATATAGACATTAAGGAATTTTGTTTTTAACACTAAATTAAAAATAAACTATGACACAGGAAAGAAACTCCAATTTTATTACTACCTAAATACAATAATTGTAATTTCTCGTAGAAATAAAGTATTGTAATTGTGGAGAAAATATGACCACAAGATCATGGTGGAGCTTTACGTTTTATCTTCCCCAAAACTCAAAAATATGCACTTACAATTATTTATGTCTGTCCCTATCTGTCTGCCTGTCAATCTTTGACTGTAAATACAACTAAAACAGTTTAATGTATTTCGTTCCAACTTGATATTTAGATCCTGTTTGATCATAACTCAAGCCAAACTCGTGATTGTGATTATAGCTATAAGATTAAAGTTATTTTACTGATGACTGAAATTTTAAAATTCTTAATGTTTCGGGAATGGCTAATACGATTTTGTTCAAATTGTATATCTTGGATAGTTTTACATTTTGAATAGTAGTGTTTACTTTATTTAAGTAAAATTGATTTTAGGGTCATTAATCTTTTTTATTTTAAATCATTTTGAAATGGTTTTAGATAGTTAGTTTTTAAAATATCCGGGGAGTGTTTGTCTAGAAATCATTAATATAAAAGTATAATATTGATAATTTTTTTTGAAAACTTTATCAATTTTTCTAAAATATGTTTTTGTTTAAAGAATATACCCGGGAATGTTTTACTCATAACGTTATTCAATTTTTTTCAAATATATATTTATTTGATTATAATTTATTGATTGATTATTTTATAGATCTTAAGATATAAAATACACAATATGATGGCATTAATTATAAATTCTTAAATAGTTTTTATTGAATCTAAGACATTTTCCAAAATTAGTTACAATACAAAACAGTGGTAATATTGTCAACATTTACGTCTCAAGGCCTCAGTAGAAGAATACAATAAACATACCTTTCTATTAATTACCAACCCTGGTGTTTCACTGAATGCAACATGCTGCACAAAATTGTTAATACAGCTGCCTACATTTACGTTCCAAGGCGTCAGTAAAAGAATACAATCAACGTAAGCCATTGATATTGCTGAGTGCATGTATTCCTATAGTCATTTAATAAACATTCCATTAGTTTTGTACATTAACTATTAATACTTTTGATAGCTTTAGATTCAAATGAAAATTTAAAAACATCACAATCCTGAGACATTTAGCTTGGTTCATTTTCAAAATTGTGTTGAAATTTATTTTTCAGTGTTTTATTCTTTTTTTAACCACATCATATATCCCGTCCGATCCATTATAATGAGGTAGAGAGTAGGAAGATAGCATTCTATAAGAAACACGTCCATTTTCTAGAAAGCATAGTTGAAAACAATTTATTAAAAACCACCCTTAGTACTCCTGGCCAGGATTATAACTTCGACCAACCGGTTCCCACCAAATAAGACAAGTTTGATGCCTTAGTCCGCGTGGCCACCGGTTATTGCTTAATTAGTATTTGTATATTGATTACAATTAACTATATTTATAAACTAATACTAGCTGTGGATTCTAGGTGAAGACTAATAATAATTTTAATAAAAAAATTAAAATTACATTAGAACATGAGAATCGAATTATGCACAAAAATATACATATGTTTATTTTACAATCGTCAGGGTAATATAAATGTTGATAACGAGTCATCGCTGTCCTTTGGATGATTCTATGGGGCTGAATTGTTAACAAGATCTTATACAGAGTTAGTTTTAAAATAACTAGTGATGTATGAGCTTGGATTATGGATTATTCTGAGTAAATAAGTAGGTAAAGGTATTGAGACGACTGAATTGTATCTAGGATTTTGTGGGTATTATGACAATGGATACAAATCAGACTTTTTATTTGTGGTGCTTGTTTAAGAAAATGTCTGAATGGATACCATTCAGAATGGATACAATTCAGTTCCCCCGTTCTATTCCCGTGATCTTGTGTAATTTTTAACATGTATTAAAATTATTATTTGTGCACGACTATAGGCTGAAAGAAAGATGATATTGCATAGCTTAATTACAACCTATCTGGTTTAGCCATATATAATTACATAATAGGTTACAGCTGAGGTAGGTGAGATTTAGAACAATATGTTCTCCCATTTGTGTAGAAGCATAGTAGAAAAAATAGTGAAAAAAACAATCGGGATAGCTGACTGGGAATAAAACCCCGAACTCCCCGACATTGTAAAACAAGGCCAGATAGACAATGTTAACTTTTCGCCCACATTATTACCTATTAGCGTAAGAAAGACTTTAATCTATTAACTATAATCTCAATAAAAATTTTATTAATAAATCACTTGCACCTATAGAGGCTCAACCAAGTTTTGGTATGTTCTTTTCAGGTTAGCTGGGGGCATGGAGGTCAAAGTTTGATCCCAGCCTTTTATAATGAAATGGTTATTTTTTAATAGATGGTTTCTTTTCTTCCTCCATGCAAACACTTGTACATTTCATTTTAATTATCTCTTAATGATAAGTGTAAATATTGTATATGGATAGCCCGAACAAACTTAAATCATTAATTCAAATCTGGTGTATTCTTATTTGTCAAGAGAAATCTGATTTTTTTATTAGTTCTTTTTACATAAATTTATTAATTTTACTAGTTCATAACTATAGTGATTTTTGATTATTATTTTGTATGAATTATTTATTAAATTGTATAGAAATGTGTCGATAATACTAGACGTGTTTTATTATTATTATTATTATTATTATTATTATTATTATTATTATTATTATTATTATTATTATTATTATTATTATTATTCTGAAATGAATATGATATCTAGATGGTGTAATTCCCAATATTAGCATAAATAATAGCTTTGGCTATTTTTATTATTATTATTATTATTATTATTATTATTATTATTATTATTATTATTATTATTATTATTATTATTATTATTATTATTATTGAACATTATAATATAATTGTTGTAAGATATTTACAGATGTATTTAAGTCCATATGAAAAAATATAGTAGTCTAAAAGCTTTACATCTATAAATAAAAAATCAGTCAATGTCTTCCACAAAGCTTCAAAACTAAATGGTAGCTACAGTATTTATTAGGGGCGTGTTCGTGCTCCTCCACTAAAGCTGATTTAATCCCCTTTTCAATAAAGGTCACTTAATTCTATGGTCGAGTTCCTCCACTAGGTGGTTGGGGGGAGGAGGAATCTAATTACTTCACTTTGGCTGTGGGGAGGTGGAAAGGAGGGGGGTTGAGTTCCTTCCCGACACCTGAAGGAATGGATTATAAGTATAGTTGGTTAATTTCTACATATACTTATGGTTCTTACCCAACCTAGCTTAACCTAACCTTTAATGCGTTAACAAATTTCATTCTTATTTAATTCTCGACTATCATTATCGGACTAATTATCTCCATTTAAAATGTATAATAATTGAGCTTATATAAAGTGGAAAGCTTGGACGACAATTTGTATGACCGTGACTTGTGAAACTTTATCTTCAGTAGGTTCAGTAGCTATATACGTGCTCCTCGTCTTACTACCCATCCGTGATTGACACAGTATAATAACTTTAATATTTTAGGACTGAAAAAAGGAGAATTTATAGATGTACCCCTATTTGTATGGAAGGAGACCCTTCTGAGACTGGAACCTTGGCCTGCATGTCACCACCAATACAGACTTTATAATTTTTATATATTTGTCCACGTTTGCACCGGTGCACAGTGAGGAATTTTCTCTAAGATTTTTCCAAAACCTATAATTCAAACTTAAAATATCGATTTTATTTTCGGTGTGGTTTCAAATGTATATAATCCCAACAAAAAATACCGTTAGTCCCCGTGCCAGAGAGATTGATGCTTGCATCGCTTCCCTACAGGTGCTCGGGATGACCCTGTGGACTGGTATGCCTCCATTGGACTATAGTACACAAGGCTGGGCCGAAAGCCCAAGTCACGAGCTTGCTCAAGGCGGCGGCCCAGAAATGGGTTGGACTCTGTGGGGCAGTGAGTGACTGGTGGGGTTCTGGGCCTGCGGGCTGAGGCCTCACCGGTCGTGCGGTGAGCCGTTGTAGGGCTCCGGTGCTGACCTGGACAGTTATTATTATTATTTAATTTTAATAATATGATATTTAAATACGGCTCTAACAGTAAATAACCAATATAATAGTTTGTTTATTTAATCCAGTATTAAAAAAACTACCACAAAGAAAATTAAAACCACTCTCGACAGAGGCCATAAAACTTCCCCAACTAAGGGACAGTCAGAATAAACGTCACAGAATTTTCAAAAAACTTACTTACTCAGATTCCGAGGAATGTATATACTGTATATTATATGCAGTACATATACTGTATGTAAATTGTCTTTTATTTTCACCTAGCAGTTTTCAATTTTGTATTTTTGTACACTTTTTTATTCGTATCTATAATATATTTTTCTATCAAATAATCTGTACTGATTAATACCGTAAACCTTGGTATGGGTTTTACTGTTGGGCACAAGCAAGTAAATGAATAAGTACACAAATAAATAATGTAGTAGGTTATGCTACTGGTATTGAAAATTATGTTTATTTGAAAACTTATTTGCATTCTTTATTGGAAACCACGAAAAACGCCGACCACCCATTTTTAGACATATCAGAATATTTTTTGTAGTTTTGATCCGCCATATTGGATCGTCCATTTTTAGTTTCGTAATTTTGATGCCTACCGGATTCGTAATCAATGATCCTAAAAACCCCTGAGTTAGAGTTTATATCCCCCGAGTTAAAGTTTATATTTCGATAAATATGGTTTTATGGGTTTTGGCAACGTTTACGGGAAAATTCCCCACTGTGCAGTATGGGTAGGTAGCTATGTATTTATAATTGTTTAATTATAATTCTATATGTTTTATTTAGTACCACGTCTTGCTATCCATTAGGTTTATAAGCTTAAGTACTATTTAGGAATATGGAAGTTCGAATATAGAGGAAGTGCACCAGCGTGTGCGTGAAGGAAGAGTGGGAAACCATTTAGAAAAATAAAAACCGTTTACCCGAGGGAGATTTGAACCTCGATCTCTCCGTCCTCAGCAGTCTAGTTCAACACTAAACTAGAGCGTCAGCTAACTACGCCACCGAGGTGAGTGATTGTTTAATAATGGCTGTATATATATATATATATATATAATATAAATATCATTCAATAGTAATATATGCGATGTATAAATAAAGGCTGTTTGGAAACTCATTGCCCAAACTGTACATAGAGCTTGTTTGAACCAAAAGTACTACAATGTCCCTGTACACGTACATTCGGAAAAAATATACTAATACTATTAAATTGTGTTCAAAGTTTCGGCGTACAGCGCCTGAAGAGCAAAAGCTGTTCAAGCATGCCTGTAAAACAAGTTGCATAGGAGCTAGGCGCGCAGCACTGCACACCTTGAAGCACGGTAGAAGAACATACCACAATTAATAGTAAACAACACACAAGTCCATCTAGACATGGGAATACGTTCTGAGGGTCATCATTAACGGTCCTACATCACAGAAAGTGCTTGCCATTATTACATGTGTAGTGCCACGTGCCTAGCTCCTATGCAACTTGTTGTACAAGCATACTTGCACAGCTTTGCTTTCTTAGTGGTGTACGCTGAAACTTTGAACAAAATTTAACGGTATTAGCATAGTTTTCCGGATGTAAGTGTATAAGGATTTTGTATTAACTTTTGGTTCAAACAAGATATATGTGCAGTTGGGGCTATGAGTTTCTTAACACATTATATATAAATAATATAGATACTATATATTTATGGAATATATATATATGTTATATAGATTAAGCATGTTTTTATACATATATAATTGTTTATTGATTGTTGGATGTATAGCTTATATATATATGGTAAATATATGTATACCATATATATATATATAAACTGTTTATTAACGATTGTGTGCTCTAATGTGTGACTTTTGAACTTATGTGGGAGGCAAATTATTTCTAAACGTTGTAATCAGTCCCAAATCCGTGTGTAAATAAAGATGGTCTGTTCAAAAGTCAGCCACCACGACTGATAGAAGGGACCGTGTTCTGTAGTTTAAAATAATTGTCTGCATCAGGAAGACATGAAGTTTCTCATGCTAGCATTAGGTGGCCTTTTGATCACCTTACAAGGGTTATCAAACTGTCCTGATAGAAATGCCAAGGACAATTTTGACGGAAGTGCTGTGAGTTGAAATGTACCTATTTAGTCTTAAATACCTAATTTCAGTTTATTAAACCGTATTTTTACATTCACATATCAGAATAAATTATTGTGATCGTGGAAAAAATATATCTTGAGAATATGACAAATTTTCACTTTTTACGTGTACACGAACTTAAAAAAACTGGATTTTACAATTCTGTTTGTCCTTGGCCAAAGCTCCAAAATGTTTTGATCGTTTTTGTTCAAACTTGATATTTAGATTTTATAGGGCAATACCACGAACAAAAAAATTCTTATCCTAGCCAATTAAAGGTAGTTTACTGATGAGTAATTATTTTATTCCAAATTTTTCGAAAATGTCTCTAACGATTTTGTTTAAAATGCATTTATGGGATTTTTTGGCATGACTTATTAAAGAGTGATGACTGATTTTTCAAAAATTTGAAATATTCTACAAATGACTCTGAAAATGTTGTTCAATTGAGAATCTAGGGAATGTTTGACATGACAAATAACAATGTGTATTTGTTTTTGGGGTTAGCAAAATATAGAGTAATTTTCTTATGATTGATTTTTTAAATTGGAAATATTTTTAAAATGGCCCTAATGATTTGGTTCCTAATGGGTATTTTAGGAGTGTTTAAAAAGAAATATAGCCCTGTATACTTGGTTTTGGGTAAAAATTCGATAAATAATCGTTCACTGAGGAGTTATTTTTGAAATTTTGAAATATTTTGAAAATGGGTATAACGATTTTACTTGAAATGTATATCTGGAGAGTGTTTGACATGAACATTACAAATAAAGCTGTATACTTATTTTGGGGGGGAAATTCTTTTATTGCTAGTTTACCAATAACTTGTTTTTTAATTTGAATATATTTTTTTAATCGGCTTAAGCAATTTGGTTCAAAATTGGTATCGGTAGACTATTTTACTTCTAAATAATAATGTAGGCTATCTCTATTTGTCTAAAATACATTTATTTAAGGGTAGTTTGGTTACAACAAATTGTAGAAAATTCGAATGTCTTAGAAATCGACCTTGAAGGTTGAATTTAAAATTGGAATATGTTAATTGTTTTTCATGATAAATAAGACTATATTTTTATTTTTATAATTAATAATAAATAATTTTTTGGTAGTTAACAAATAATTTATCTTTTAAAATTTGTATTTTGCTAAATTTATTTGAAACATTTTGTTTAAAATTCACATATAAAGACAGAGTTTTGTGATTAGCAAGATGATGTGTGTGTTTTTATAAGACAAACTAATTTAAGGGTAGTTTAATAAGAATCTATTTTTGAACATTTCCTTCGAAGTTATAATGCACAATATAAGAAAGTTTGTGCTATTGTGTCGTACCATTTATTGTTTACTATATCAAAATTTACTACATGTGTTTATGTAATAAAAGTTTCTTTCCCAAATCCATGATTTTATTATTTAATTACTAGACTTTATTATGTCTTTGATTTTGTTGAAAATATTCGGCTAATGCTGTATTTTTGTTTCATTATATAATTATTTATAAATTAATCATATAAACTGTTAATATTGAAAGAAAATATCAACCTCATCTATTTATATTAACATCAAACAAGTCTACAATATTAGCTAAAACTCATATTAATATTTTTCGAAAAAAAAATTGTTTGGACACATATTTTAAAATGTTAAATGCATGAAACATAAATGTTAAAAAAAATATACAGGTCTTTGAAAATCTTAATATAAACTGATATATATTAATTTTCTTTTTAAAGGAACCTAGAGGATTGGAGTGTTACTTGATTATGTTAGAGACGTGTTTATATTCCTGAAACAATCATGTGTCTATTAAATAACTAAACCAAATTATGGTCATGGTATGGCCAAAATCACCTAAAATCTATATACCCACAAAAATTATGCTATACTATAAAGCTTATTATGAATCATCAAAGCTTTCTCTAACACATTTAAAACATAAGCTACTTATAAAATACCTTAAATTCAGTATGAACTCAATCTTAGTTATGAAATTTCTTAGTTACCTTTTATTATTTAGGATTAGTGTTTTTATTATAAAATACAAATATCATATAGTTTATATAGAAAAATTAATTATTCTGCCTCTCTTTGTATTATTCATTTTCAAATTTGACAAATTTAGGCCCACCATTTATTTCTCAAAAATACATATACTTAAACTTCAGGTTATAGTTAACCATAATCTTGTGTGCACAACAAACAATTTCCAGAAATTCAATTCAATTTTCTAATTTAAGATAGCCTGACGAAAAAATTGTTAGTAAAACTTGAAATACATTTAATATAATTGCATAATTAAGGATTGTAAATTATATAAAATGGCATGGAACTGACATAGCTAGCAGAGTGTGGTCCTTAATACACTACAATTTTATTGTATTGCCTTATAATGTGTTCTTAGTCTAGTTTGTGTAACTTGTAAATCATCTCTGGAGCTAGTAAGATACGTAGCAGTAAAAAAGTTTTGAAATTTAAAAAATAATTAACTGGATGTCGCTGCAGTCGGTGATCTGATGACGTTACTTCCAACCTCCTTTTACTTTCTCGCTATCTTACAGGTAGAGAAAGTATTGTGATCGTCAAAAAAATCGAACTCGAGATTTTGATGAATCTTGACGTTTCATGACTCCTTGAATCCGAAAAAGTGGTTTTTGAATTTCCGTCTGTCAGTCTGTTTGTCTGACTGTCTGTACCTCCAACTAGAGCCTAAACTGTTTTACCGATCGGTACCTAGGGTTTTCATAGGGCTGCCCCAAGGGATTTTTGGAATTGGATATCTACCCCTAAAATTAAGGGTAGTTTACTGAAGGAAATAAAGAGAAAAAGTCGATTTTCTCAAAATCGACTCAAACGATTTTGATTAAAATTTCATTTCAAAACATTGATAAATATACTGAACAAAATTGTTACCCTTAATATTTCGGCAAAATTACTTTAAGGGCTCCAGTCTGATGCTTCATTTCTCTTTTTTTTTTTTATCATATCTCCGACACTACTTGAGATATGAAATTACTTATCATTATAAATATGTAGATCTATTTTTTAATACAAATATTTTATCCAAAACATATTTTTATAAAACCAATAACGTTCAAGCTATACGCAAATATATATATATATATATATATATATATATATATATTTTAACTTTTCGAAAACTTAAAGTATTACGACCGTCAAAAAAATCTAGCCCAAGATGTTGATGAATGTCGACGCTTCATGACCCCCCAAACCCTAAAAATTGGTTTTTGCAAGGCCGTCTGTCTGTGTGTTTGTCTAACTCTAAAATTAATAGCAGTTTACTAAAGGTTGAAAAGAGAAAAATTCTATTTTCTCAAAATCGGCTATAACGATTCTATCTCTCTCATTTTAAACTCAATAATCAATAATTACCTATTTTATTGGCCAAAATTTATAAAAGAGAAATTTAATAGCAATGCTATAACCATAAGATGTGGATCCCCTAGTAAAATTATGAAAATTTTAACCGGAAGTCAAAATATTAATATGAAGTTTTGACTCTTGAGGACCCAATATCGATATTTTTTATCGGTCCAAATATACAAATGAAGACGTTAATTCTTTCTTTTTTTTTAAATCATAAAATTTAAAACCATGAGTCAAAAAAAGTGTTATGAATGTATAGTGCAATCCATTCTCAGGTTCGCTAGTGTATTTTAAGTAAATATCTCCATTGTTTAAACAATAGAGCTAGAAAGTCCGTGCGGAGCTCCGTACCATTTATTCTTTCACTCTTAGTCCATGTTCTCCCCGCAATCAGCGTTAACGTAGCCGGGTTGACGTTATTGCTCAGTTCTCAGGTACGTGGTATGTGGTGAGAGCAGTTCGACCCCCGCCTAGAATGCAGTCGAGATGTACCCACGTAGTGGTGACGCAGAGACGAGGCGATGACCTAGGACTATCTACGAGGTTTTACAGTAATGTGTAAGTTGGGTAATAACTAACTTTCATAGATATTATCAATACAAATCTATTTTTAACACTCAATCTAGGGAGAGGCGATGACGAAGGTTAACAAGGGGAAGTTTGCTGGGAATTATCTTGCTCAGTAATGAAAAAATACCCTTGAAGGTCATTTCAATGAGCGACTTTATCAGCGCTGCTCAGCGATAAACTATTGTATATGGTTGTGTTTCCATGTACTTGCGCTACTGCCGCTTATAGTCCTATTCACTACTAGCAGCGCGGCCAGTATTTTGGTGGTTACGAAACGTACTAAAACATCTTTGTTGTATTTATACGTCAAGTTATATGATCTACAGGTGTAGGTAATATCAATAACTATAAAAGAACTATCTTAATTTAATGAAATGTTATCGATGTTGATCACAACAAAAATATGTTACCATTTTCTAAAATGTCCTTCCTGTCAGTATCTATCGATATTGACATATTGTTTTTAAAAGTACGTCTTTCCACGGACGTTTGAAATATGATCAACTCTTTCGAAAGAGTATCAGGTCCAGGTCCAAATGTTGTTAGACAAAGCTATGTTCAAAATAAAGACAAGTTTGTGAGGCGGATGGATACAGAACAGCTATTGAGTAGCTTATGAATTGTCAGAAAAGGGCCAAAGTTTGCATGAAAATTTAAATTTCAACAATCCCCTAATCCTTCACTATAATTTTGTATTTAGCTGTTTACCTTAGAAAATAGCTTGATGGATCGGGATTAGGATTTTACTTTTTACTATGTTGAGCTTTTAGAAATCAAATTAGACGCATCTCTTAACCAACCTAAAATAATCCAACACACATGGTTTTAATTATCTGTTATATTTATTAATTTAAGAATTTGTAGCATCATCAAGGAGCTTATTGGATATTGAATGTAACCCAAATATTTGTTTAAATTGGTTTCCTTTATGTTCCAAAAACAATGTTTTACGTTCCTAAATTATTATTAAATCATTTATGATATTATTAATACTACTACCATAATGTGTGCAGAATCAGCCAATACTCTACATTCTCCGGCGTCCTTCAAAGAGTTGAACCCTCCTCCCGAAACGCCAAATTCATTTACACGAGACCTGGACTCTACTCAGGTGAGAATCATAGTTTTCAGGATTACTAAACGAATATGTTTATAGGGAATTACTTAAACATTTTATTTACCCTAGATTTTGTTGATTTAAATTAGTTTGGAAATAAATAATGACATAAATGTTATTCCATTTCCTATTATAGAGTGGAATGACTAAAATATAAAAACCAAGCTACATGTGGGCGTCCAATATATTTTGATAAATTGGGCACAAACCTATATTCTCCCTAGAATACATTTAGGTACCCTCCTGGGGAAGCTCATGAGTTGTTACCATAGCAATTAATACTTGACAGGACTGTAGTAGTAAAATGTTCCCTCCACTCTTAATATACATTTGGCCAACCACACACAAAATATTGTTCTGGACCAATGAATGTTTATTGTATTTAGAGAGCACGTTTGATCCTGAATGGGAACATACCATTTATTAGTACATTCTTGTCAATCCTATGAAAATAGTCATAATGTAAATAAATATTTTTTATATGCAGGATTTTGTTTCCAAGAATTTCAAATTCCTTATGTTTGCCTACATTGAATCTACTTTTCAAAAATTGTATTACAATTCTAAACTGGTATCACAATAGTGTTGTACTTTGAAATATTTTAACATATCCGATGGCAATATTTTTTAACTTTACCAATATAATAAATTGTATGACTTTGAGTATCTCTGAAACTAAAACTGTTAGGGGAAGGAACATAAAAAAAAACTAATGTCATATTTAATGTTCTAAGATGCCTAAGTGGGGTTTAATTTCAAAATTCATCTGATTATATTAGTTTTTAAGAATAAAACTAATTTGTTGAAATACTTTTTTTTTAATATGTGTGCAGCGAGCTAAAATTTAAAATATTAAGTATTTATATTATAATGCTTTAGGGCTACACAATAAAATCTCCTGGATATACTCGAGTACTGTTGATCACAAGGATATTGAATTAACTATATTAGTTTCATTCCGAGGTAATAAATTACTGTCAAGAGCTTATAAATAAGGTAAATAATTCTCTTTTTTTTTTCAGAGGAAAGCGCTCGTTACACCATCATGGATACAGACTACACAAACTACGCCATAGTGTCGTTCTGTGCTAGCAGCAAAAGATCAGGTAGTGTGAAATCAGACGTGGACTGAGCCACCGGAACACAGGGAGATAGATATCCCGGTAGGAAGGTTGTATATGAGCTGTCGCAACTAGAGATTGGGAAAATTGCGAATATTCCGTGCTTATTCGGATCTCCTTTTGAAAAACCGTGGCTAACCGCGGTTTTTCGTTTGCTTTTTTTTTTGTTTCTCCTTTCATTTTCCAGATTTAGATAAAAAAAATTAAACCCCGATTTTGTATTAGTAAATATCTAATTTGGTTCCTAGTACTAAAAAATTCCTTACTGTCTTTTAACAAAGTGAAAAAAAAATTATCATGGTATTAAGTTAATATTTCCGAAATAGTATGTTTGTTAAAATTGTTATTGACAATTCAATGGTCATGTTTAACAGTGCTTAAAAACCTGCTTCAGTGGCCGCATGATCTAACGCGCTACTTTCGTGTTAGATTAGACTGCCGATGACAGGGAGATCAAGGTTCAAATCTCTGTCTGGTGAACTGAGAGAGGTTTCTCAAAAATTGTTTTCCACTCTTACTCAACGCAAATGTGGCTACATTTCCTCTAAATATAACTTTCCTCATCCCTAAAACCATCAGCGTAATTGGTACTAAAGCGTATAACCCAAACAGTTAGTAAGAAACGGTGCTAAAAAAATGATTAATTACTGTTTAATTTGTGCATGCAAAGTAGAGCTTCGGTTTTGGTAAAGCTAGGTTTAGTTTCTACTGGAAACCGGAGCTGCACACTTTTAAACGTTATGGAAAACTCTTCTTCTTGGAAATAGAAAAATTATATTGTTATTTTCTTAAAGAAAAAAAGAAAACAAATCGAACTTTTTTACTGTTTGTTTTTGAAAAAAGTATATCTATAGTTTCTACAGATAAACAACCTTTTCAGATAAGAGCATTTACCTATTTATCAGCTAAGGGTGAACGAACTTTACTACAAAAATTAACATTCAATGAAATGTCCACTCGGTTATGTGTTGGTTTTATTGCAAATTTTGATTATTTATTTTTAGGGAGCTTTCAAGATATCTTTTATCGCTTTATGAATTTCATCTTGTAGTGACAAAGATGTAGTTTCTCTCGTTGCAAATATTTCTTCTACTACTTCTACAGGGTTGTGCAAACGGTGCGGCCACACAGGGCCCCGTCCTTGATTACTTAGGTGACAAAGGGGGGGTGGAAACAAGTTGAGGTGGGAAATTTTTGCTAGCACGTTAGTGTATTATGCTGCTTTCAGTGTTGCCAATTTAATGACTTTGTCGCTAGCCCTAGCGACTTTTACGAGTCTGAAACGACTAGTTTTTATTTTTAGCGCCTAGCGACTAATCTGGTGACTTTCCTTAATTTCCCCCCAAATTCATGTTCATTATTATAAATTTTAATGCTGTAAGATTTTGATTTTTGAATTACCGTACTGCAAGAACGCATAATGTATTGGTTCGGTCTACAGAGGAGCTCTAAACTATCGATCTGTCATTCACAAATCGCAATGACATCGTTCCGTTGGTTTGACGATAAATCTGACGACTTTTAAATTTTAATTTAGCGACAATATAGCGAATTTCTGGTACTAAACTAGCTACAACATTTACATGGTCGTTAGCAATACTGCTTCCTATGTAGGCAAACTATCGAATATTGTCAGAGTATAAAAACAAATAAAATGATAATCATGTGATTTGATTTATTGAACGAGTGAAGAGAGCTTTCCATTTTAACTTTACCAACTTGCATTTTTCTGTCTGTGGTGTATATCTCTCATGATACATTTTGAACTCATTAACCGATTTAATTCAAACATAGCACAGTTGTATCTCTATAAAGATAAAAGTTTTTTGGGGGAAGAAACTTGAATGAAGATTTTCAAGAGAAATCCCCCAATAAATTCATTAAAACACGGCTTCTATAATTAACTAACAGAATGCCCGTTCTTCGCACGGGATATTGTGTAATTATGTATTTTTGTTTGGAATTTAATGGCATTGTTCTTAGCGCTACCCGAGAAACACCGCGAGGAGGTGACCATGTATCGTTTCTCATGGGGAATTTTATTTTCGGCAGGCCTCCTTGCCTACTGCCTGGGGCGTTATCAGCTGAGCACGGCTGGACAGGTCTCCCACCATTCCCCAGCTCCACCATCCCGGGCCAGGCCCTCTCACTCTCACAGACACTACAAACACCACAAAATTCAGCAAAATATAAGCTACAGGCTTCTACTGTCTCTTGGAGTTGCATATTAAAATGTAATTACGTATTTTAATTGTCTGTATTCATTTTTCTCCACCCCTTAGAAGCATCTACCGGGTTAAAAATAATTGATATATTTTTTGAAGGCATTATTAGAACAAACTTACTGGATTATTACCCTCTAAACGCTTAAGAAGAGTTTATAAACCAATATTGTTAATTAGGGTAGTTACCCAGATTTCACCCCCTTGATCACAAACCATCGGAATTAAATATCTTTATGCCTTAATTGTCTTCTTACACATTAGTGTGCCATGGCTAATCTCAACAGAAGTAAATGCAGGTAAAGGCAATTATTTAATGGTCTCAACTATTTTCAGCAAATAAAGGTGGCAAGTTACCTCAAAGTCTCACAAAATCACTCATTTTGGTTAACTTTTAAAGAATTATCATAACTATGAAATAATTTGAATAGATTAGTGATAAGATAATTCACAAAATAATTTCAAATATATTATGTTTTCCCCCCTACTGTCAACTTTATATCAATTATATTAAAATCTTGAGTTGAAAAAACGTATTACAACATTCATAAACAAATTAAGTTAAGGTGTTTGTATTTTCAAAATGTATTAATCTATTATAATTATCAAAGAAATATTTTTTATGTTTTCGGTATTTTAATTTTTTTAGCACCACATCTTACCACCCGTTCGGGTTATATGCCTATGTACAAACTACTCTAATGTGTTAGGGATTAGGAAGGTTGAATTTAGAGGGAGAGTGGCAAGCCATTTAGGAAAAACCACCCTCAGTACACTCGACCAGAATCAAACCCCAATCTTCCCATCATTTGCAGTCTAGTCCATCACGAGAGTGACGCCCTAGACCATGTGGCCACTGAAATGGGCTATTTCATAAATTAAAGGCGAATACAATCTGCTGGTCTGTGTCTGGAGGTTTTCCTGTTACAACCTTCCATTTTCACCCTTCCTTTCACTAATCTTAGATCATTTTGGAATTTAGCTTGCACAAAACAATAAAATAAACTTTTTTTATATTTTTATATATAAAAAATTATGTTTCTTATTTTCCATAGTGGTTCTGAACTACACCCATTTTAATCACCATTATGGCTTAATGGTGAGGAAGATATAATTTAAGGGAAATACACCAACATTTGCATGGAGTAAGAGTGGGAAAACCATTAAGTATAAAACACATTCAATATATTCAGCCGTGACTTGAGCCCGAATATCCCCATCACCGAAAAATCAGACCAGACATGCCAATCAATGCGAGTCAGTATTTTTCAAAATTTTCTATTTTTTTACATGTAGTAGACCTTTTGTTTGAAGTTTATTTATTATGTACTCAAGTGTACTTTCTACAATTTTTCATCTCAAGAATAAACAAACATGATATAAATTAGCCTCCATAAAAGTATAATGTCCATCAAAACAAGATTAAGAGAACCGCCTGATGGAAGACTAAAACAAATTTTAAACCTTTGAAAATTCTGCATTATTTAATAAGTGGTTTGTTATTTTAAAATATATCATTCATCACAAAATGGACGAAAAATGTAGAAACTTAAAAAGTTTCATTAAATACAAACATAATACTAAAAGATAGAAAATAGTTAATTTTTAACAACCATTGAAGTGATATGTCTCAGCAATGAGATTAAAATAAGCGTTGAAAGATGCTACATTCCTCAAACAAATTAACTCATTTTTTTAAGGGCCCAGTAAAAAATGTAAAGATAATAAATTTGAGGATTTTTTAAATGGTTTTGAAGCTTCAAAACTGCTATTCCCTCAAGAAATATCACAAATGTGAGGATATTTCCCTTAAAGTAAGAGGCGCCCTTAATTAAGTCTTTAATTTCAGAGGTTGTATTTCTGATGTCACGAAGCAAGAGCTTGGACACGACTCGATTAGCTGGAGCCGAGAACTCTTTGCCTGAAGGACTGAACTATGTGACCTTGAACCATACAGATTGTCCTGCGTATGAGTGAAATAATCTCTTGGGTTATTGTAAATGTAAGCAAATGACTTAATAAATGTTTGGTTGTTAGTTTAAAAATAATTATTACTTAAGAGTCTGTTACCCAGAGCTTTTTACCTGAATGACAGTTAATCATATGTTTAGGTTTTGTGTTGCCAATACTTGTAAAAAATAACACATAGTTAAACTTGTCGTTTATAACAAAACAGTGATCTTTTAACATTTAAAATAACGTACGCTTATATTTTCTCACATTATTTCATTAAATTCTAATAATTTTATTTTTATCCAATCCAAAACAATATTTTAAACATAATTAAAAGCACTTATTCTTAGTTTTGGAATGTTATCTATTATGTGTAATTTAGTGCATACATTAATACCTTTTAATACAGACAACATATTTATTGAAAAAGAGAAAATACTTGTTCGTTTTTTATATATTATACATTATTTTATGATTATTTTATCGTATTATGAAATATTTAACTGAATAAAATATTGCTATAAACTGTGTGGGTGCACCATTGTAAAGAACTTGTTAAGTTAATCAGTCTCTATTTTGAAGCTATATTTGTTGGAGCTTTTGTGAAAGTGCTCTGAATAATAATTTTTTAAGTGGAATAAAACGATAAATAAGCTTTGTGTCCGACCTCAAACAAATATAAATAATATTGGCCTAAATTACTGTTGTTAACTATCACATTCATACATTACCATATGTTTTCATTACAGCTATCCAAAGTGACAGATTTCAGCTGTTGGCGTAGGGATATATTAGGGACTATTTCTAGTAACTTTTTGAGCTGTCATCCAAGTAAACTCAGGTGGTGAATGTACTCTAGTTAAATACATAATACTACACATGGTCCTATGGATTAAATGTATCGGAAAACTACCAATATTTCCTGCTAAAAAATCTCAGGATCTCAAAAGTTGTAATAATTTTAATTACTAGGGTTGAAAATAATATTAAAATAATCAAATTCAAATATTCATTTTAGTTTTATATTTATTTTGTTGATATTATAATGTATTATTATTAAAAAAAATTGATTTGGAAATACTAAATTCTTGATGTAGAAATAAATTATTAAAGCTAAGCTTTAGTTAATATTCCAAGCATACTTTTATTCAAGTGTATTCTTTTAAATGGGAAATTACGAGTGGATCTCAAAAGTCATTTTAATCGACTTCTATTATGTTTTAAAAATGTATACAATACAAAATAGAGGCTATATTAAATAATGATTGTTAATATCAAACACAAACATAATATGCTTTATGTATATAATTAATTATATATATATTATTATGAGAGTTGAGTCGAATCCACTATTTTATGATTCATAATAATCAATTATTTATCTTCAAGTCCCTTATTCAAATCTTGAAATAATTATGAAGACAGTACTCCTAGTTCCTAATGCCATAGAGAATGAGTCTTCAACCCACAGCAACATTTTTTGTGACCTGCTGGGTAATGAACAATATATAATTATTTCAAGAGAAAAAATTAGTTACAGACATGTATTTTATATAATCAACTAATAAAATAAATACTTATTTTACATTATTTTACAAACAATTTTTGTTTTTTATGTAAGGAAAAGTATTACTTTTTATACAAATCTAAAAAAAGTAAAAAAAACATAAAACAGTTATACTTCACGATAAATCTAAAATTTCTCCTGTTCAGCAATCCCTAGTGTGAGTATAAGTGTATTAGAATGAGCTAATACGAATATTTTAATATGCATTCAACCCAGTATTGTGGCCCGTGAGCCAATAAAAAACAGAAACTTTGGCCACTGAACATAAAAGGGTTGAAGACCACTGCCATAGAGTAAGTAGCAGTGAATATTATTTCATTTATGATTTTTGGCGTAGTGTTTCTACAACAATGTAAAGACCTATTATTTCATTTCACAAATCTTTAGAGTTTTTAGTAAATGTATATTTTAAGTTAAAGCAAGTGAAAATCTGTGCAGTGCACCTTACCATTTATTTTTGTAAGTATTAGCTTATGTGAAATAGATTTTTGACTAGGGTTCATTTAGTACAAAAATAAGTTCTATAGTAAGTAAATTGCTATCACTTTGGAATATATAAAACATTAAATTTGTGAAATGATATTTGCATATTTGTAATTAATAAAACTTATGTGAACACTTAAAACATTACTTATGGGTTGTTGTTTTTTTTTTTTTTTTTTACAATTTTAAGATTATATTCCCCTATTCCCCCAAAACTTATGAGATGTGGATTCAGACAAGTACATTACTTTATTTCATACATGATTGAGCTATAAATTACATATAATTTTTTTAAATACAATATTTCATTTCCAGCAAAAAATGAATACACAATGAGCACAATTTGTTTTAAAATATAAAATATTAAAAGCATACACTGGAAAGCTAATAAAAATAAGTTAATCAAAATATTTATTGAAATATAAATTCATCACAAAGAATCACCAAATATATGGTTTGATACACTAATAAAAATTATAAAAATTATAAAAAGAGTATAAAACAGATATTACAATTGTGATTATATTATTTATACATATATATGAACACAGCTAACCTGAGCTAAAATTATATAAACAAGATTTTTAAAGGGTAATCTTTTGAGGATTTTAATAATGCTGATTGCGAACCATTTTCTTGATACTTAATTTTAAATTATAAAATAGAAGTCATTCAGTGCTTTCCAAAGTTTTTTCATGGCGACACATCACCAACCTCCAAAATTTTGTGCAACATTCCCCCAAATAAATATATGCCTGCCTCTGTGCTCTAGTTGTCAGAGTTCCTGGCTACAGATCCAGCGTCGATCTGTGGCGCTTCCTGTAAGGCAGTGGGTCTGTAACAAGGTCAACTCAGCCTCGTGAGGGACAAACGAGGAGCTGCTTGAAATAAAAAGTAACGGCTGTGGTCTACAAAACTGAGATTAACAGCCAGAGGGATCATTGTGCAGACCACATGACACCCTTTAACTGCAGAAGTTAGCAATGTCTTCACCAACAGATGGTAGATGCTTGTTCGGTTATGGCTTGATTGTGGCCTAATGTCATGGATTTTTAAAATAAACAATTTAAATACTTTTCTAAGGAGAGAGAAAAATAAACACACATAAAGTGTGCTGGCAGTGACGAGCAGCCTCCCATCTAGCCGTTTAAGTCCCTTGGCTTTGGCCAGCTGGAGCAGATTTTTCTGCATTCTGGATTTCGTTTCAACGTCGATGTTTTATCGAACATCGCTAGCCCAACAAGTTACTCTGCAAAGTACCAGAAATGTTGCTTGAAAGCCTTTAGAGCCACATCGGCCACTGGTCGGTTCTGGAATTCCATTAGTGCA
Source organism: Timema genevievae (assembly GCA_902155825.1). NCBI lineage: Eukaryota > Metazoa > Arthropoda > Insecta > Phasmatodea > Timematidae > Timema > Timema genevievae. Next base: position 25,923 of record CABFWO010001528.1, on the reverse strand, counting down.
ATGAGGCAGGCTCAGTCATTCTGTGGAGCCTCTGCAGCAAGAGCAGCTTTGTGCCAATACTTGGCATACATTAGTGCCACAAATTTATAGATGCTTTGCAGGCCTTTCTGTTCGCGAGAGGTAAATTGAATCTGATCCCTAAAGAGGGAGACTTTTAGGGAATAAATGGCCTTAGCCATCCATTTGGCATGATGAATAACTCCAAGTGATCTGAAGCCGATGTGGTTATTCGGAACCCCTCCAAGAAAAACCAGGCTCAAATGTTGCATCTAAACACATTCATCTCTCAGAAACCCTCCTTTTTCGAGAACAGTGGAGTAGAAATTAATCATTTCATCACACAAATTACCAAGGACACCGATGAAAAGATCATTTGAGGTGGCTGCAAACTTTGGTCAAGTGATATCCAATGAGTCCTGAAACGTTTAAAGAGAGGAATAGCTGGTCCAGAAGAACCGCCGAGGGTTTCTTTAAAGACGTCAGCAAGAACATCTTTGTACACGTGATGGCGACAAGCCACCCAAAGTAAATGATGATCGAAAGACCTTTCAATAATCGCACATCCCCCCCCTCCTTAAGCCTAATGTTTGACGCAGTGGTGTTGAAAACTAGCCCACCTAGCTGATTCTTTAGGCTTTAGGCCCCATTCTATCATGTCTGAGAGCTTGGGCTGTTGTCGCGATGATGAATGTAGTATTTCTGTCACTGATGTTGACTCGGTCAAATTACATCGCCACATCCTGTGTGAGAAGCTTCTTGGTCGTTTTTGTTTTCGGAATTCAGAATCATTCTGTGAATAATGAATGTACTAGTGAAAGTCGCACAAGGTTGCGACCCCTAAATATGGTCAGTTTTGGCTGAATTTTTTTTTCTTCAACATGTATGTCAGTAAAATGAACAAGGGCAAGCTTGAAGAAGAACAAAATTTTAGAAAATAATTTTTAGGCCCTTTTTCAGACCACCCTATTGTACATATTCCAACACAGTTCAACCAAGATAAATTGTTTTTCTTCATGTAGTCACTTAAAACTTTAAAAATGTATTATCTTGTAGAAAGATAAATTCCAAACCACACAAGTATTGTTCAGTATTTTTTCCTTCCTACATAAAATGTTTGTAAGCCAGAAGTTGAGTAAGTCCACTTTAATCAGTTTGTCAACTTGAATTGCAGACAGGACAATGTTTTGTCCAACCTTATTGCTCACTAAATGTTTGATATATTCAGATAAATCTTAAATTCTTCGCCCAACTCTATTGTCAGACTTTTATAAATTTCAGCTTCAGATTCAGAGCCAAACATAGTTTTTACGATAGCCCAGCATGCTGGTATGATCGTTTTCTTACCAGCTGAGTATGGTAGCAAGTTTTTTTGCTACTATCTCAGATACTTGGTAACGTTTCACCTGTTAAATCATCTTTGACATCAGTGATAGTTCTCTTTTTCACAATAAATGTATCCCTGACTAATATGATTCAAATGAAAAAGTCACATTCCAAAATATAAAAATGAAACAGATAACCACTTTAAAAATGTAGGACTATTCCACATTTACAAACTATAGTGGTTGTCCTTTTATATTATTTGTTCCTTTTACATGGTCCTATCTAAGTGTCCTTTCATTCTTTACCAATTTCCTTTTTCTCCATTTTGTGTTTTGGTTTCCTCTTTTAAGAAGTTGTGTAGCGTGTTTTACACTCCCTGCTGATTGAGTCCTGTTAGAATAAAACCTAGGTCGGGGGATTGGACGGTAACGATCGATTTTTTTTCAAGATGTATCCATAACTCTTTGTCCAGTAGTAGCATATTAAAGTGTGAACCGAGTTATTCTTTTTGTTGTAAAATCTGTATTGTGTTTATTTCCTTTTATATGTTTTCTATCCACCTCTCATGTACTTTGAGGTTCACAACTTCTAGTAAGTATGTAGGTCTTGTCCTTCAATCCTATTTTCAAAGTTTAATTTTAAAAGAGCTGTTTGGAGCTGGGTTATGTTTATGACATGGTCAGTGTGAGGAGTAGATGTAAGTGCATAAGCTGATTTACAAAGTACTGCATGTGAAAAATGACTGACTCAGATGATCTCATAGATTGAATTGTATCCGTTATACAGCTGATCTGCACATCTGACACGCATCTCGTATTACATAAGTTAATATTTCGAAATATATAAAAATATAATTTATTTATTTATTTATCTGTCAGTTCGCGACACCTTTAGGCGACAATTAGTTTGGAAAGCACTGTTCTTTAAGTCCTATATTTAAGACACAGTAAGAAGGGCAACATCTATATTTCAGGTATTCCCTATAGATTTGCAATGTGAAAAATTGTAAAGGTTGTCTTAAAGTGTCTTAGTAATTAAGATTTTGTGAAACACAATACTTAAAACTACTTTAAAAGTACAGTAGAACCTCGTTAATTCGAACAAATTTGGATCAAAGCTTGTTCAGATCACCAAAAATGTATAATAATTAGGAGAATATAGGAGGGTCTACAGGGAGAAAGTGTGAACATTTTCCTGTGCTTCTGTAACAGTTACATTAATTTAACTTGCATAAAGCATGTAATATGTACTGTAGTTGTGTATATATATATATATATATATATATATATATATATATATATATATAGAGCACACACTATTTACAGTATTGTAATTATTATTTTTAGTTAAAAGCCACTTTGTGTTGACTAAAACTTGTAAATATTATAAATTTACTATCACTATTTCACACAATACACTTTTAAAATTGAGTTTATCAAAGGAATAGGACCCTTGAATCCTCTGGGCCCTTTAATCCTTAAAATATTTGAGATTTGAGGATTCAAGACTTGAATTTTTAAAAAAATGTTCACAATTTTTCAATTGAAATTTGTTTAGAAGCTCTAATACTGAAATTATATATAATTTTGATGTTTAACAACATAATTATAGGACAAACTCAACAACCAGGCTCCAGAACATTGATTTACCGCTTAATTGAATGCATAAGTGTTATAATAAATGAACTATTGGATTTTTTTTTAATATTTAGTTAAAATTTGAATTTTTTTTCATTACATAATATTTATATTTCCTTTAAGGTTAATAATTTTTTACAAGATTCGAATTTAATTTCAATATTCTGGATTCAAAAGTTAAATAGAGAGTCCGATTCAATAAAGAGTGGGTTCGACCCAACTCTAGCTTATTATCAATAAACTATATTTTATTCTGCTTGGCTTTTTTCCCCGCATTTTTCAAAATTTGTGTCTATATCATATAAAATTTCAGATTATTGATGTTCATACTAACAAGGTTTTACTGTATATTGTAAAATAAACTTTTATTAGCACCACTGGATTCTTTGGCGGCAGAGCTAGCAAACTAACCAAACAAAATTTACTGAGCTTAATATCAAATTTGTAGTTTATAAAATACCCATGTTAAAATCCTTAGCCAGTAATAATTTATTTAGACCATACTAAACATACATACCTCCTAAAGTAAAATGTTAATACAAAAATATCTTTAATTTTAAAATTATTATTTAAGATGTTGCCATATCTTATCCTGTTACATGTGTTTCATTCAATTTTGTTTCCTCTCTTTACAGCAAATTAAAATAAAGCTATTGGGCCTGAATTGTAGACCCACTTAGCAGATGCAATTAAAGTAATGATCAATGAATGAAAACAGTTCATCTTTCTTTATATTTGTACCAGTATAGAATGGAAGTGTAGTAAGTTAATGTAAGATTACAACACTCATTCTAAATTTTATGTAATTACTTATAGTAAATTTAAGTGCACAAACTTTTTAATTAAACTATATTATGTACATATGATAACTAGCATCCGAGTTAATTACAAAGTGGCATTGATAAGCTATCTGTCAATTTGTAAACACATTGATTGGAGCTTGTGAAACAATCTTTTAAATAAATACACCATTTAGCTTGATACAGCACCCAAATCAGATTTTTTTATCGCTGAGAAAAAAAAATGTAGAACTATGACTAATTTTTTTAACTATTACATTTTACACCATGGATATTAATGTAAGAATCTGACTCCTTAGCTCAATCGGTAGCGTATCTGTCTACTGAGCTAAGGGTCCCGGGTTCGGTTCCCAGGATGGCTGAAAAAATTATCATTGGTGAAATGTGAGTTTACCCTTTCACAGTGATGAATTAACGAATGGGGACTGGATGTTGTGCCTGTCCTAGTCTTAAGATAGATTATAAGGCATATGAAGCTACGACAGGCCTAGCAAGCCGGTAGTGGAAATATATGGCTTGAATAAAAAATTGACCCAGGCCACAGGCTGGAAACAGTAATGGATTAAAACAATATTAATGTAAACAATGGGGAAGGTAGTTTATAAAAAGTGCACCAGTAATAGATTGTAGTGGGTGAGAAAACCACATCTGGTGAATCAAGCCAAATTTTGAACCTTAACCTCCTTGTAACTCCAGTATATTGTGAGTGAGATCATCAGTACAGGTGTTATTCATAAAAGAGCTCCACAATTATTTTTTTCTCCAATATAAAGTTATCAAGAAGTTTTCACATTAAAAGAGAACATGTGTACTATTTTCAATCAAATTAACTAAAATGTGAAACACCCTTTTGTTTAGAACTTGACACACAGCTTGCGAGCATAACATGACAAGTATTGTAATTATTTGCATACTGTTACAATATTTGCACTTTTATGTGTTACTAGAATAGGACAAGTAACAATAATATCACTTTGTTAATTGAAATAATCTATAATTTTACAAATGTAAAAATAAGTTTTAAAAGATGGTTTTATAAACTTTTGTGAAAGTTTTGATGACTGTTTTTAAATTATTAACAACGGATTTAATGCTATTTTTAGGTACCGTATATATATCACACTCCTATTTGTTCTTAATACTAGTACAAACTAGAATCTATAGCACAATATGAGTACAGCAAAGGAAAAATACATTGTGGAGATTGAGTGAAGAAAGCCCACCTAGGGAAGAAGGGAAAAAAGTTGGTAGATACAATCTACAATGCAATGGATTATCTTCATCAACAACATAATTTCCCAGTGGATTATATCCATAATTTTATTCTTTCCTTGAATCAACTTTCTTCACTCATTAGTTTAATTTTATCCTTTTCCATGCATTATCGTATCATTTAGACAATGAGCCTCCATATTATTAAAAATGTTTACTACTTCCTTAATATTTTATACACCAAAGGATGATATAAAGTTTGTTCAGCGTAGGAATTGTTTTCTGAAAGGCCTTTTTCCCTACCAGAAATCTATTATATAGTAGGATAATGGTAGGAAAAAAGACCTTTCAGAGAGAAATTCCTAACGTGAATGGAGTATACAACCCCCGCTGTGTATTATCTTATGGTACAAACATGATTTTTTTTAAATGCTTGCAAAACTACAACATACTACCTAATATTAGAACGATGCTAAGCCAATCAGGGGGTGCTCTTCAACAGCATTATCTTAAAATATCTGCGTTCAACACTGTTATACGGAGTGCTTATTTTAAACCAATGGTGTCTCCAAAACTGGCCCCCCAGACTTGAAATGTGTTTTCTGATGTTTGTTACAATCCCCCTTCTGTTTAAAAGCACGGCCACACATTTTGCAGGCGTAGGGCCGCTCTCCGGTGTGGGTGCGCATGTGCATATCAAGCGCCTCCCGGCGGCGGAATGCCCGGGCGCACAACGAGCATATAAACGGTCGATTGTCTGAATGGATCTTGGAATGCTGGATGAGATTGATCTTTGACCGGAATGCCTTGTCGCACATGTTGCACTTGAACGGTGTCTCCCCTGTGTGTATGCGCTCGTGCACCACCAAGCGTTCACTCACAGTAAATGCTGCCTTGCAGAAACGACATATGAAAGGCTTTTCACCCGTGTGTAGACGAAGGTGATTGTCCCGGTGAGTTTTGTTTTTGAACGATTTTTCACAGAAACTACAAGGAAATGGCCTTTCGTTAGAGTGAGTTAACATATGATTCTTCAAAGTCACTTTGTTCAAAAGGATCTTACTACATTCGGGACACTTCAACGAGTCCTTGTTGGCGAGTTTGAGTTCTTCCTCGGTGTGTGAGGAGCGATGAGACAGCAACTCACCCAGATTGTTGAACGAGTCTGGGCAGATGCCGCACCTGAACCTCTGATGTTGGTCATGGGTTTTGCGGTGAGTCATGAGGTGACTGCGCCTCTTGAAGCCTTTCCCGCATGCCTCACACTTGTACTTGCGCATGTTGGTGTGGACAGAGGCATGCTGTTTCAGCGTCACTAGGTTACGGAACATTTTGAAACAATTGGGGTCGGGGCACTTGTATGGCCGTTCATTGGTGTGAAGACGCCGGTGTTGTCTCATTTGGTGCCTACCAAAATAAACGATTCATTAATTAAAAATAATAGACAAGGGCTGAACACAGAACTTTTTTATATATTTAAATGAACTATCTTAATAACAAAAGACAAAATCTTGATGCAACTTTGATAAAATATTCAAAGTGACCAAATACAAATTAAAAACAGTTTGACTGATTAAAATTAATAAAAGTGTGGATACAGCTCAAATTAACCCATAGTTAAACTAGGATTAAATATTATTAAAAAACTCAAAATATATTAAAGCTTACAAAACTTTGAATAAAATCTTTAAAAAATCCTTTTTTTCTTTTAATAATGTGGGCTATGTATGAATAAAATGAATGTTCCAGAGTTTTGTGAGTTGTGTACACTACAGTGTAGGCTTGTCGGGACAACTGTATTTTTACCATACCTTACGTTTACATTGTAGGGCTAATGGATCAAATATTTTTATTGTGCTTGTTAATCACACTGTAGGTTTGGTGGTCCAAACATTTTTTACTTTACTTGTTAGTTACAATTAGTATTATTTTATTCTACTTCCATACCACACTATAACTTTGACAAGACACTTTATTGTACATTATGTTACAATGTAAGGTTGTTAGGACATATTTTAATATATTGTACATATATATTACTTAGTAGGTTAGGGATGGTAATCTTTTTTACTATAAGTAAATTACATTTATTTAAAGCAATGATAAAGATGCTCTAGATAATATTTTCTAGTAATTGTAAATTTTATTTTAAAATATAAATAAGACATGGCTGACAAAATATAACCCACTTGCCAAAAGCCAAATGAAAATATCCCAATTTGTAAAGCTCTTACCTGCTGACATATTTGTTGCCACACATATCGCAAGCAAAACGTTTCAAGAGGTCAGGGTTCTTATGGTTGAGCTTGTGCACGCGCAGGTAAGACAGGCTCTTGAGCGTCTTGCCACATATATCACAGAGAAACGCTCGGTTCAGGTGAGTGGCAGTGTGGTGCTTGAAGTTGGCCTTGTTGTTGAATGCCTTGCCACAGTCAGTGCAAACAAACTTCCTGCTCTTATCGTGGGTGTCCAGATGGCTGCGCAGTATCGTACGTGTGCGGAAACTCTTCCCGCACTGCTCACACATGTATGGTCGTTCATTGGTGTGCAATCGCTCATGTTTCACCAGACTGTTTTTTGTCTTAAATTTCTTGTCACAGAACTGGCAGGGGTGGTTTGAACACATGTCTTTTCCTTTGTGGTCATCCAACTCCTCACTTGACTCGAACATTACATCGCATTGTCTGCAGTACCAACCATATTTAGACGGTGGTTTCTTCATTTTCCTTTCGATAAGTACCTTTGTCCCTCCTATTATCTTAACGCGGACATTCTCGTTGTTGACTCGAACACCCTCTGTGTTTATCAATAAACCCTTTTCTTTGTTTTCTTTACTATTCGAGGCTAGTTTCCTAATTGTTCCTAAAATCTTAGACTGGATATTTTTACTGACACTTTGAAATTCTTGGGACATTTCCATTCTGATGTTGGCATTGTTTAGTTTACTAGCAGATCTTGTCATACATCTTGGTGCCTCTACTTGAACATTAAGGACACTGGTTATCTCTAAGTTGTCTGGTTTTATATCTTCAGTGCAATCATCAACAGAAGTTGTTGCAGGGAGAGAGAGGGGAGCTACAGTGTCTACTTCATTCAACGCTGGTGCATGGCGTATCATGTGCTTTTCATACGAATGTCTGGACTCGTAAAAAATTATATGAGGACTACATAGTGTACATATAGAAACTTTATCTGTATGCAGTGAAGAATGATGGGAAATAAGGTTCTCTGTCCCAACCAGAGTTTCAGTACAATACATACAAACATAGGAGAGAATATTTTTACTATCAGAAACTGTGATATATTTTTCTAATTCTTCTATTGGCTCTGTGGTTGAAGATTGTTTGGCGGTGGTTTCTGGTGGAGAAGTTTCGGCTTTAATAGGTTCCTCAGACATACCTTTCCAGTTATCTTTCCCACCTTTCTTCACTAAGGATGAAGCCTTGTCAACCCTGTAAAGTGAATTAATTAAAATATAGGTAATATTAAATCCGTGAAAATGTTACATTTCCAACTCAGTCGATTTCACACAATCATTCAATTAAGTCCTGAACAACATGTTGATAGAATATTTACAAAAAATAACCTGGTTTCAGCTCTAACCAAGGAATGTGCATATTAATGAATACAATTTTGCTGTTAAGAACTAAGACTATGAAATATTTGTCAATAAATTATAAAATATCAAAGTCTATTATTAAACCCTTAGAACCTTTATTTGAGTAAATGCTAAGAGGTTATAAAGTGTGTTCCTACCTTCTCAAAATGCTTGTCTTGTATTTCTTTCCAGGGACGAACAACTTGTGCTGGTCCCCTTGTGTTTTGAGAATGTTGAGAATATCCTTCTGGGTCATTGGACTCTTCGACTTGGTTTTTACCATGACAATTTTATATTTTTGATTTTTAACCTGGAATTTATTATAAAAGTTAATAGAAAGTGTATATTTGACTTAATTAATTCCATGGTGGTAACGTTTAGTACAAGAGTTATGATAATTATAGCACTATATGTAAAATGATAACAATATATATTTTTATATTTTGTTTAAAGGCATTGTTGAACTAGGTATATAATCTGCTTGACTGTAAACTTATTTTTAATTAATACATCAACCACTAAGGCAATTACCAGATTAATCCAAAGGGTAGGTTTAAGGAATACAGTTTAAAGGAGTTGCTCTGTCTTTAATAAGAAGAGAAGATAGGAAAACCACATGATATATCATATATGTGCACCTGGCCAAGAGTCAAACCTCAACCTCCCTGCCAATGGCGACCAAGTTAGTCTTCCCTGAGACCCTTCAGCCCCCAGTGTAAGTTATACAACTTTATGGCTTGTATATGTAACCTTCTATATCCAAATAACTCCCTATTTGGATTAGACATTGTTTTAAAACCAAAAATACATAATTTACCACATTATATCGTATGTTACAAGTGGCAAAGTTTTTTAAATAACAAAAATTGCATGATTTATCAATAATTTATACATCATCATCAGTAAATAAAATGGTTTTCATTCTTTCTTTCTCAAGTTTTCCTGCCACCTTGTTCCTGACCATTTCCATCACCGTTACAAATAGTAGTGATGAGAGAGCACTCCCCTGCTTCACTCCATTTTTTATTTGGAATCACTACATCCACAAATTTTTGTGGTGAACATCGATATTCTGTTAGCATATTACAGTAACATCCTTGAATTAAGTGGTTAGTTTGTTCTGAAGGTTCCCGCTAAATTTGAAAAACAGCAAAAGCTGAATGGAGCTTATAAATACAATGTATTTTTGACACATATGTTTGTTTGAAAGGATAATCAAAGCTTTGTTTATAACAAGTAGGTTAATATGTAGATTCACTAACAAGACACAGCTTGCGAGAAACAAACAAGATGTAAAGTGGTGATGGCACTATCAGCTGTGTGTCAATGCAATTTATTATGTTTAAAGTGGTGCTTGAGAGATAACATTGCTAACTTCATGATACAAAGCACACAACCTTTTACATATGAATCCCTGTAGAATATGCTGCATAAGGGGGTGGCCAGACTGAGCGAGTGAGCGCGTGAGTGACTAAAATATAAAATAGAACACATTGGTTGTAATGAGAGGTGGCCAGACTGGAGCAAGCGACTGAGTGCATGCGCTTGAAAGATAGAACTGGTTCTATTTTTCAAGAGCACGTGCTCGACCCGGTACAGTCTAGTTTACAGGTGCTAGGCAATATTATTGTATGTTGGTTCAATGAGTGCTAGGAAAACTTCTCATTTTGACATTTTTATTAACATTAATAGATTTAAAACACTTGCTACCAACGGCCTAATTTAATTGGTAATATCATAAACCATACTTATATGTATGTATGTGTGTGTGTGTAATATATATATAATATATATATAGTTATATATATAATATATATATATTATATATATATAATATATATATATTATATATATATATATTATATATATATTATATATATATAATATATATAATATATATATAATATATATATATGTTATATATATAATATATATATATGTTATATATATAATATATATATATATTATATATATATAATATATATATATATTATATATATAATATATATATAATATATATAGTTATATATATATAATATATATATATATAAAACTGATATGTTATAATAATTCAATATTATCAAGGTAGGCCTTTACAAATAAGAATCACCATTAGCGTGGAGAGAGGATGAGAAAACCACAACAATAAATCACTTATTAAACCACCCTCAGTTCACTGAGCCAAGATTCGGAGCCACCTCGTCAACAACTAACGAGAGCTATCTGCTAATCACGCGCTCACCAGTCCAGCCACCCAGTCGCTTGCACGCTTGTCAGTCTGGCCGAACCCTTAGTCGAGGATCTACTACAAGGGATGTTTGGAAAGTAAGAACCGATGGGCTATTAAAAACAAAACCAATTTTTTTTTCCAAACTTTTACTACCATCATAATTAATCTATTATGAACCTAGATTATTTGTCACCGCTAGAATTCATAATGTGGCACTAGCTTTAGTATACCCATGTCACAGAAGCTTGCCACCTGTAAGTTTGACCAGTTCCTGACCACCTTTTTGAGCTCGATGTCGTCCCCAAAGCGTTGCGGGCAAAGGCATTTCTTCAAGGGGAAGTAATAAGTGATGGTTACTTGGTGCAAGGTCCGTACAGTAGGGCGAGTGATCAAACCCTTTCCAATCAAACTCATCAAGGGGACTGACAGTGCAAGCTGCAGTGTGTGGTTGGGTATCATCATGCAGGAGGACAACAACAAACCACACCTTTCGTTATGGATAGCTTGCCTCAGTTTTTTCAGTGCATAACAGTACAGTTCCGGTGTTAATACACGTTTCAGGTTCCATAATTTCAAGAAGTGGCATTCCCTTCCGATCTTAGAATACAACCTTCTGTTTGAAACATTAACATGAAAAAATCCAAGTTTCACCTACAATTACAATGTGGTTACCATAAATTGCGCAGCGTTCAAGGAATATCAGGGCTGTTACCATTTATTGCTTCTGGTGAAATTCTGGCAACATCTTTGGCCCATACCGAGCATAAACTTCATGATAGTGAAGCTTCTGGGTAACAACCTCGTCTAGAACAGTATGTGAAATATGATGAAAGTTCAGAATGTGTGAAACATTTGCTTTCACAGATCTTCTTACCCACACGTTCAACCAAGTGTGGGACACAACAGAAGGCCGGTTGCTTCATTCCTTGTTGTGAACATTTGTTCGGCCATCTTTAAATTCACACCATTTCCTACCCTTACCTTTGCTTATTAAAGTACATTAACTTGATAAAGCTTGCGAGGAATTTCCTCTTCATTTTTGTTTTTCGCGTGAATAAATTCTATCATGGCATGAACTTGACATGCAGCGGAACTATTTTATTGGTCATTTAAAAGCATTTGTACACAGCCGTAAGAAATCACAGAGCTCTGACAACTGAGTTATCACTTTATAATGAATCAGTCTATTGCCCTGTGCATGTATAAACCTGGTCGCGCCTGTTAAATGGCTGCTATGATCAATCAATCGGCCTTTACTTTCCAAACACTTCTTGTATATTAGTATTATTTTGTGTGTACAAATTCCATCTATCAAAACTAAAAGAAAAACCTGAAATTGTTTTGGTACATTTTGTAACTATTAAAAAATGTCATCAGTTCCTAGTTAGCTAAACGATATTTTGTGTTTGTCTGTGTTCATAATTCTTATAATAGAATGACTATAACTCACCGGTTGTTTCAATTTTGCACTTATATTAATTTTCCTTTGCCTCACTTTGGCCACCCCCCTTTTCCGTTTAGGTTCGCTGGGTGCAGGACTTGGGGGTTCAGAGGCCCGTTGGTCTTCCCAATCTGAATCATAGTCTCTTTTCTCCTCTTTCTCCTCAGGTTCAGACTCGTTCAGTTGGTCTTCCCGCAAAGGTTTATCACAAAGGGGTTCTTCTTTGCCAATGACATCCACGTTTACTGCTTCCTGTAATTATTTTCAACCACAAAATTTTCAAGAAATATAATAGATTAGGAATTCAAATACAAAAAAATTGTAATGCAGTTGGAATCCCTCAAGTCAAAACAGTTGAAATATCATTTTTAATCATATAAAAACTAGATTTTAATATTTTGGTTTATTATTTCAATTTCCAGCAAGTGTATTTCAAGTTCCACTCCTACAGCAGGGACACTGGTGCATGCTTTGGTGACATTTTTAGTATAGTACATTCAAATAGGAAGAATGGACAACTATGATTAGACAAAAACAACCAAACAACAAACCCAAACAACCAAAACTGACAATTAAATAAAATGGTGATGAAACATAAAATGTATAGAATGGATTTCTTGATATAATTAAGTTTTGTAACAATGATTTTTTTTTATTATTGTTTGATTGTAATATTTATTACATTACACATTATTTTTAAATGATTTTGTATTTATTTTGTGATTTTGTTCTTTTATTTTTCAAACGCCAGAAAATATCATGTTTTTCCAATAAGTCTATTTATTTTATATTGATTCCATAAAATTGTGATTTCAAGTCAAGGTCTTTATATTTGGATTAGAGATAGTTTTTGAGGGGTACTTTTGAATCTCTCCAACACAAATTGGATTTTAGGAATTCGAATGGTCACACTTATTCATTTTTTCTAATTTTAGTATTGACACTGTCACAGTAGATTAAAATATGGTTTATTCTGAGCTTAAAAATATCAGTAATGAAAAAAAAATTAAATTTACTCTTAACTTCCTAATAGAATATTTAAAAAAAAAACTTATCACTTTTAATCTCAATGTTGTCGTGTTGGTAGAGGAAGAGAGCACAAACAGCCGCTGACAAAGTGAATGAAATAAATTCAGTTCTAGTTGACTGGACTTTTAGCAGTCAAATAACAAACAAACATTATTATTGTTAATGAAACAAAATTACTATTTTAAAGTGAATTGTTTCAATTGCAATCTTTTTTTTAAATAATAAAAATAAAAATTAACACATCCTAGTGCTCATTTGGGTTAAACACATACACTAATCATGCTAATGTAATAGTAGGCCTATACTGCTGGACCTGATGTTCTTCATGCCCAAACAATGTAATCTCTCCCAACATGAGTAATTATTATGTGTAACCAATTCACGGCACAATATAGATGAGAGAAGGTTGAATTTTAGAGGAAATGTATTAGTATTTGCATGGAAGGAGAATGGAAAAATATTTAGAAACGACCACTCTCAGTAAATCAAGATTCAAACCTCGATCTCGCCATGGGAAATCTAGTCCAACACGAGACCGACACATTAGTCCATGTGAACACCGATCAAGGTTTTATAAATGGTAGTTGTGTTATTTGCTATTTGAATATTGTTATTAAATACTAAGAAACTAATTATAAATTATGATCCCAATTTAACCTTCACATAGTATAAAGGCGAGTGTGATATGAGTTAGTATAGGTAATATCTATGGCAGTGATAGATTTACAACTATTAAACTTGTGTAAAACCATTAATGCTAATAACACACCAATTTGAAATCTAAAGGTCTATAATTTAAAATAATTCAGCCAAGCAAGGTGTAATATAAAGCACGCCATTGCACATTTTATTTATTTGCATAGTGCTTTGTGGAACGCAAACTTACCATTTCCGGCATGTCTTTTTCAATGGGCAGCCCCATCATTTGCCGAAGTTTAATGTCACTTTCTGAGCATGTTGTGACTAAGTTGTGACATATCTGTAGTTTTTCTACACATGTATCACATACGTTCACTGGTAGCACATCATTTTCATTCACCTGAGATTAAAAAAATAAGATTACAATTATATTATTACACGATTGCTCAAACAAGAAGTAAAAGTGGTAGATAAAAAAGGTTTTGGACTCACATTTTCTTCTATCTAAGTACCAGCAATTTAAACTTAAAGCAGTATCTTCTTATCCAAGTACCAGAGCTTTTACTAATAAGATTAAATACAAATTTTGCCGACCATTGTCGATTGTATGTAATTCTTAAAAAAATATATTTATGTAATATATAATCTTATTTAAACAACTATTTTTCTCTCAGAAAAAATTGCTAGCAATCATTAAAATAGCCTCATTTATTGTTGAATTATTATTTTCCTTTATTATGTCTCTTATTGATTCTTTCAGTAATATTTTAAACTGAAATATCTTTCACTTGATTATGAATTACAATATTTTCTTAATTGGTTAAATCAGTTAGCATTAGCATATATAATGAATTAAATAAACCGAAAGGAACGATTCCTGGATATCTCAATGGTTAGAGCGTTGGCAAACTAATCTAAAGGTTCAAGTGTCATTTTTCAATTTAAATAATATGATATTTAAATGAGGCTGTAACCATAATTAACAAATAAAAACAGCTTGGCTATTTAACCCATCATTTTCTCTTTAACTTAAATCATACATTTTTATAAAGATTTGAAGATTCTAATTTAGATTCAAGGATTCTAATTTTGATTCGAGATCTAAAAGAAAATTTAAGATTCAGATTCGACCCGTCTCTGATTTAAATTTTATTAATTGTATTTGCAAGTTTTTATCCGTAGTGTGTCAAAAATATAAAACATACTGTGATTATTTATTTATGAATATAAATTAAACAAACAAAAATAAAACATATTAAAATTTTCCCTTTGTTAAAAAAAATAAGTCCCAGATAGGAAATGGTCAGCCTAGTACACAGACAAGTAAGAAACAAACTCTCAATCCTTACGGGGGTTTTGCTGCGCTCCTTTTGCCAGCTTTAGTCCTTCAACACTGGGCTTCACTAGTGTCACTGCTGGGTGATGATAGGACTAACCGCAGCGACCCTAGTGTTGAAGGACTCAAGCTGCCTAAAGGAGCGCAAACATTTTAACCTGGAGGTTGAGTGTCTGGGTATATTATTTGTCTGTGGCCTTGTATGATAGAAACTTTAATTTCAAATGTACACACATTTGAATAAAAGAAATGTAAAGACAATTTTTATATTTATTCTTTACCAAAGAGTAATTGAATCGGTCATTGTTAAAATGCATTTAGTCTATTTTTCATAGTTTTGGGAAATCGATAAAAACTACTTTAAACAAATAGTACTGATGTTAATGTTTAAATATTTATTATATTATAACTACTGTCTTATAAAGGCATGTTGAAATGTTGTATTACCACATATGTTTGCT
This sequence comes from Timema genevievae, assembly GCA_902155825.1. Lineage (NCBI taxonomy): Eukaryota > Metazoa > Arthropoda > Insecta > Phasmatodea > Timematidae > Timema > Timema genevievae. The sequence goes on along the minus strand of CABFWO010001528.1, from coordinate 10,217 downwards.
ACTTTCTGTAAAATAAATATTTAAATGTGGTGGAGTTGGTGCTTTTTAATATTGAATGCTTAAATTTTTCCGTAAACGATGAAAATGTATGACAAAATAAACCTTATACCTTAGTAAGTAATACTACACAACCAATGTTACAATACATTACAACCCTTTATCTGCCTCTTCTTGGGTTGTAGGTCATGACAAAATGATAAAGTTTCCCTTCACTATCAACATACTTCAACTACTTTCTGAATGTCCTGCTGCTTCAACAGATTAAATAGGGACCTTCCCTACAGGGTATACTATTGGGATAGCTGTTGAAAAATATTTATGTAGGCTTGGCTGAGCCAAAAGAAAGGTGTAATTTACAATGCCACGAATAAAAGGAAGGGCCTCCACTACTCCTGGCCTCTGTGAAGAATATGTGAACTCTTTAAAATATGGAGTGAACTTCACTTTACTATGACAGGCGGCATTTTTTCCCCCTCACTCTATAGCCACACAATTTTTCTTGAACAAACTAGGCCACCATGGATTAAAGTTCAATATGTCTGAAGTTTCCACCATCTTGACCATATTGTTTGACTTACTCTTCACTAACAAGTTGACATATTTCTTTGGAGTGTAGATTCTGTAACTTTTTTTTCTTCTTAAATAAACCAAAGTCCCTATCACATGGAAGGAATGAATGTCCTCCTACAGGATAGTGATGCACAATATTTTTGAACTTCTCATTTTGCACCAATCATAGACATAGACTGAATGATTTTTGTTCTGTGCAATACAGCCATTTGAGTATAAGTACAAATCTGTAATATCTTTAGATACATGGTGAGTTATATAGTCCAAAATGAACCCAAAAGAGTTAACCCACAAATGATGGAAATAAACATTTCTTCAGCCGTTATGTGGGGAAGATTCTGCATGAAGTCAAAAACCAACCCTGTCACTTATGAATTTTCCTTACACAGCTGTTCTGTTTTCATATTCTCGGTTTTAGTGTAAGGAAGCTGACGACCAAGTTCCTTTCAACGTCAATTGATCCGTCGACACTTAAACCCTGCATTGATATTAAAAATTAATTTTAGTGGATTTTTGGACTTAATGCGTTTTGAGTATGACCGACTCAATTCCTGCTATATGCAGTTTGTTTCCTCGACTTATGAAGCTAAATGAATAGCTTTTTTTCTAACTTCTATATTGGTGGGAGCCTTGTGGCTCATAAAAGCAACTATTCAGCTCACAAACCAGGTGAGTATTAAGAAAGTGAGTGTAAATTCATAATATTGAATTATCTTTGCCCTGCTAATCATGAACTTGCTGAAAGTTAAGTAAATAGGATTTTTTTTTGTCTGTTGTTTGAATGATGCACTAAAACCTGAGAAGCAAATGCAACCTTTTATTGGTGACATAACTTCTGTCCAATGATTCCCAAAAATTTAAACTAAAGAGTCCGAATAAAATAAAAATTATCAAACCACAGTCTAATTGTAATAGTAAGCTCTTTATTTGAAAATTGTAAACTCATGTTGCCACAATGGCAGGAAAAAAAGATCATTGTATTTACATTCTTAGTCTGTTTAATTAATGAGGTAAACATAAATTACATAGTAATCCATCAAGAGGTATTATTGGAAGATTTTGATAAGTTTTTAGATCAACTTTATAATTAATAAATTAAATAAGACATATTTTTGAAATGTTAAATTTTAGTGACTTCCAATCAATGTTGGTGGTCATAAGTGGGATTCCTATAAAAATCATGATTTATAAATCCTTACTAGTTTGAGGGGGTAGCTAAAACTTACAATTCAATTTAGACAAGAAGTAACTTTTAATATATTAATATATCAAGTCATGTAATCTTCAACCATTATTTTTCATAGATACTAATAGATAATAGATAAAGTAAAATTTTATCAATGTTGTGAGGCAAAAACAAAAAAGATAAGGCTTGGATTTTGTAACATTCCTCCCTACCAGAACCATGCTGTACAATACACTCACCAATATGGGAAGATGAGTGTGTATCTTTTTGACGAGTTCCATTTCCTTGCTCTTCTTACCAAAGATAGGTGTCAGTGGTTCACTCGATGTAGCACACACTCGACAGAGCTGGCTCGTCGGTACTTCAAGCTTTGTTAGGTCCAATGGATTATTTAGTCTCTAAAAATAAACGATTAAAAATATAGTATAAAACCTAAACAACCTCTGCTGAAGAATTATTTTTATTTATTAATCTTATATCATTATTAGTATTAATCACATTTCTAGCATTTTTACCTAAATGATCGGTTATTCAATTTTTAACCCTTGAAAATCATTCATTTTTACTATCGTATCTATTATAGTAATATGTACTTCAATTACATTATTTTATTATTCACGAATTAAATAATCCACCTTTTTAGTCAGTTTGGTTGTTACCGGAGTTAAACCCTTAAACGCCCAGCGCGCCGATGGATTGGCGCGCTAAGTAATGGTTAAACACTTGCGGCCAATCCATCAGCGCCCGCTAAATCTTGTCTGTTAGTATAATAAATGTTACTAAATGGCACCATAAGCCTTTATCCTAAATATTAAGCATTAGTTCATATTTTACTCAAAAGAAAGCACTGTAATGTCAACAAAAAGTTGTTGTTTTTTGCACAAATGAATTATTTTATTCCCAGTTGTTTACACCGTGGCGTGAATATGTTTATAAGTTATAAAGGCCTAAGTGTTATTACAAAAAAAAATGTATATATAACTAGGTAATGGAGCATCTAAGTTCTAGGCTAGCCCTGATATTTTAGATTATTTTGATACTATAGATAATGATAGTGAATTTATGCCTGAAAGTGACTGATTTATTTAGTTATTATTTAGGCCTATTTATTATTTACTTATTTGCTGCATGTAGCGTGTTTTCCAAAACAAAGGCGGTGACTACATAAGTATGTAGTATACACAATTTTACTGAAATTGATGTAGTTTAGAAACTAACAACACTACTACAGACACCAAACTTATATCAGATTTTACAGAAATAAATTATCTTTCTTTCAGGAGGAGTGATGAAGGAAGACAAAAGGCAAAAATTCCGTTGAGTTTTTTAATCTCTAAATTTTTAATTTTTAATTAAAATTCCCAAATTTTCCCATTTTCAATATTTTTTATGATTTATCTATTGTATAGTGATAGATGACTTTTTTTTCTAATTCTAACATGTTTAGAGCATAGGTGTGAATTTTTTCTTGTATATATGTTGAACAGTTTTTTATGGTAGGAATTCACAAATACACAGGTAAATATGTAAGAATTGGCCTGAGTGTTTTACACAGGAATTATGAAAATATGCTGAGTACAAAAGGGTTAAGACAAGGTAGTGATAAAAAGTATACATTCATGTTGAATATCTGTTTGGTAAGTATAATCTTGTTTTTAGGATGTAGTATATGATTTAAGACCTTTGGGTGTGTGGGTGAAGGAGGAATAAGTTCAAGCCTAAAGCAACTATTCCATAAACTATTCTGTGAAAAATCAATAAGCTACAAAATTTGGCTGAAAATATTTGTGATTTATTTAATTCCAACAAACATAGAAAATGTAGGGGGCCTGACTCTGTCACCGTGGCTGTATTTCTGATAGTTGACAGTTTCACACATCCATCACAGACTCTACCTTAGATTTTGAGTGATATGGGGTATGAGCCCGAGCGCAGGAGAAACCTGAATAGCTCATTTGTTGGGCATTAGCCGTGATGAGAAAATATCCAAAATTTAATTATCGTGTTCAGGTATCAATTTTTAACATTTGAAGTGGATATTTGTCAACAGTTACCTGTACCAAATGTTTAAATGTGCCTTGTCTAAACACTAATCTCTTTTTAACCTTTTTTAAACCCCAAGATTCACCCCAGACATCAGATTGTTGTACGCTTTTTTTTTATAGTGAAAGCAAAGCCTTGGCACAATTGTTTTAGAGTAGAAATTGTGCTGAGCTAAAGTCTGGTTTGTAGATTTTTTTTCTGAGGTCCTGGAGACAGCAGTCCACCCCACAGTTCAAGTCAAAAGGGGGCATTTGCTTGTTTGCAGTCAAATGGTTGAACCACAACAAGGAGAATAACAGTAGTGATCTATAAACAGAACAACTACCAACTTGATATTTATAATACACATGCTAACTGATAAACACTGGGAAAGAGACAAAGACATTAACCAATATTTGTCTTACTAGAGTTAGAGAAGGCCTTTCTACAATAAAGTGAATTTGCCCGAAACATAATTCCATAAGACATTATTGAGTGAAAGTAAGTGAAATAGACTTGTTTCGTAGTATTTGCTGAAATTAATGACACCTAAGAGAAAAACACGCAGAACTTAATTTTAGGATAAATCACCCGCAGTACACTCAAATGGGATTCAAACCCCAATCTGCCTGTCTTTTGTAACAGTGACGCTTTAGAGCTTGCGGCCATTGGAGCGGGTCATAGTAATATCAATATTGTATAAGCTAGGTACTTAATATATATCCCAAATCTCATCTATATTAGAAATGGCTAGAATAATGTTAGAATACTCACAGATTTTTCCATTTCTAGAGGAAGAGCAGTTACTTCACCGTGGACCATAGAACACTCTGCCTTACACATAACATTTTCTAAATGCAAGTCTGTGTCCATGTCATTGATTGGTCTAGCTCCAACAGGAACATCCGAACTCATTAAGTATTCGTGGCAAACGCCAAGAGAGGTGATGTTTCTATGGTCATTGTAAAGTACGTTACAGTGGATATCAGAGCTCATTGTGGTAGAATTGCTATCATCTGACATTAATACCAGAAAGTAAAAGTTATAAAGTCCATATTGCCAATGTCACACATTTATCTTTTCTTCATAATCTGGAAAAATAAATAGTTATTTAAAACAAATCCCCATAAACTGGAGGTACAGAAGGCTGCTTGCAAACCTGTACTTGGGACAGCAAGTGAAAGACTGGCTGAATGATGGAGAGTCCAACAGCGTGGATATAGGAAGAGGAGTGAGTTAGGGGTGCTGTTTGTCACCCAGTCTATTCAACTTGTATGGAAAGTGGCTGATCAGAGAAGCCTAGAAGTACGTGGTAATTTCAGGATAGGAGGACACATCATCAACACAGTAAAATAAGCATGTGATCTATATTACTGGCCAAAAATAAAGAAGAGTTGCAAGAAATGATAGACCGGCTGGAGAAGATATGGCATGGAGTATCTCAAGTACCTGGGAAGTCTGATGACAAAAGATGCTTACTGCACCATGGAAATTTTGTAGAGGATCGCCATGGCTAAGGAAGCTTTCAACAAGAAGCGGTTACATACTACTACTGAGTATTGTGTCACACTTAGGCCTATGAAGCAGAAATTTGACACTTAGAAAGATGTAAAAGAAGTACTCAGAGAGCTTTGAAATGTTGTGCTGGAGAAGACTTGAGAAGCCCAAGTGGACAAACAGGGTGAAAAATGTCCTGATAAGTTAGGGGAGAAGAGAACTATTTTTGATGTGATTCTTCGGTGCAAAGAAAACTGGGTCACAAAAATTCTTAGGAGAAACTGTCTTCTACATGACGCCATAGAAGGCAAGGTTGAGGGAAAGAGTAGCTTAGGAAGGAGGAGGATTCAAATATTGGTTGACTTGAAGGAAAAAAGAAAACTCTGGGAGCTGAAGGAGGAGGCAGAGGACAGGGTGCATTGGCGGTCTAAGTTCACTGACAAAAGGAATGCACCTGCTGTAAAACAGAACACATAATATTAACAATGGGAGTGTGAATGCATGCATACATAAGTACGTATGCACATAAGTATTATGTGTGTATATGTAAGTTTTTACATAATATGTGATATTTATGTATTTATTGATTAAATTTTATATAGTTTTAAAAATAACAATTTTATTTGATTTATTTTTTTACAACCAATTAAATCTTATCATCATCAATGTATTTCTGTTATAGTAGGCTAAAGCTCCATCTAAAGACTTTGTATCCATAAGGGGAATAGTAAGTTACTTTGTTATAAATCGACTCTACACTAATAGAATGCACTTTCTACAGAGTCCTTATCACTATGTAGAAATTGACTTAACCTTCTAAAGACTAGTTGATACGGACTGCTAAGGACTACCAATCACAGTAAAGTAAGCATGCGTGCCCATCTAAGTGAGAGCACAAATGGCATCATCATAGCAATTACACCAACTATCTCAAGTTTTAAATATCCTGGATGATTTATTAAAATATGTTGTGTAGTTGCTTGTGTTAATAATTTTTCAACTGTGATATCGTCCGCTTTACAGATTACTTCTAATTGTGCCTAACTCTAGTAAATTTTCTTTCGAAGAGTTTAATTGTATAATTGTAAGTTGTTTCCAACTTTCTCATTGATCACATGACTATGGATACAGACTGTGTAGACGTGATTTCCATTTCTAAGGACTATAAGGATGTGGAGCTTACTTACTCTGTAGATGGGGCTTTACTACAGTCCACAAGTACGAAATAACATCAGTATCGTTATTAATTATTAAGAGAATTAACAAAATAAAGAAGATTTTTTTAATTTCTGGCCATACTCCTCCCTTGAAAAAAAAAAAAGATTAATTTTCATTTTATATTTTGTTGAATAAATTTTTTGCTAATAAGTCTAAAAAATTAATTAGTTTTAGTTATGAAATGTTTAAAGAAAACATTATTATATGAGTCATTTCAAATTGAGGGACAGTTTATGTCTCCTGCCTATATAAATATTTTGTTAGTTTTAAAATAAGCAACAACAACAAAATTAGTACTAGTAGAAAGTGTATAGAGCTTGATAAAAACATCTAAATATGGTAATATTATTAAACAAATTAGAAATAAATAATTATTAAAAGTCCTTTTCATCACCTCACTAACTATCCCCACCTCTGAATTTCAAAGTTTGAGGTTCTATACAAAAATAAAGAAAAAGGGTAAAAAATATATAACCATGGGAAAATATTCCCGTAATACTGTTGTTTTCATTTGAAGAATCCATTTCAATAAATTATTCATGCATTTTGACATTTTGATCAGTGTTTGTTTATCCCCAAGTAAAACAATGGACAAACATGATATTTTGAATATGTCGCTAAAACCTTCCAGAATACTCCGCTGTTCCCAATTAGCGGTAGTGTGTTGTTGTCCTGTAAGCCTACTTACTAGTTCTTGTTTTTTCATTAGTGAAAAATCTTATTTAATATTATTTGGACAATGTACGAAAATTCAGGTAAATAGTATAGAGTATGTTAATTGCTAATCACTTCGCTAACTTAATATCATTTGGGGTTTATAAAATAACTAAGCCAATACCAGTTCAGTTGAACGTAAATGGAGGCAGGAGGCAGGAACTAACCTCGATGTTTGTTTGCCGCTTTATACTTATATTATGGTTATGTAACTCAAAGTCCATAAAAAACATCACTTCGTTAACGTTGCTTGGTAACAAAAATGGTGTCATACGCTAACGTCAGTTAGGTGATGAAACTAATGATAGTCACAGAGCTCACGCTAGTAAAATGAAATTTTCAATATTAATGCCGCTTTCTCAAACATCACTTCGCTAACGACCGCGTCACTTCACTAATGACAGTAAAATCACTTATTTCGCATTAACAGTTTTAGTATAAAAATAAATATTATGTATTATTAACATTTGATTTATTAGAAACATAAATAAAAAATGAAAAAGGTAAAAGTTTTCTTTGGATTTTGGAAAATTTAACATCACTTACACAGGAATTTTGTATGATTCTTCACTTAAAAAATCCTAATTCCAATAAATTAAGGAAAATGTATCTTTTTTTTAATTATTGTTTAAAAAAATGGTATACTTAGAAAAAATACATATTTTATTTGAAATTTAGAGTTTATTACTTATATATGTGTATCTGAAACAACGTTAATAACGTAATGGATTATGGGTAGCCACTTTGATAAAACTAAAAAACAAACAATAAATTTGTAAAATAAAGCTCTGATAGTATTATTACTTAATTCTTTAGTAAATCTTGTGTAAATCAGGCAACAAATTATACTTTTCCTGAAATTTTTTTTCTTTATTTTTGGATTTCATATCTGTCCCTCAATTTGAGAATAACCCATATATCCCTCCAAATGACCCCTCTTGATTCACCATAAATCTCCTACCTCCTCGCCCCCCCTTTTCTTACTGTATCACCCGAGCAGCACCGTAAGTGTTCAAACTCACAAACTTGTACCATGGTTTCCCCTGCTTCCCTGTCTGTAGCCACCATGTACTTATTATAAATATCATCTAACCTTAAATGAATTCCAATAAATGTTGAGATATCTAAGTAATGATCTGTACAAAAAAGTGAAATTACTAATTTACTTAAAATAAAATGGCCTGTTGGAAAATATAAATGATCAAAATAACATTTACAGGTGCTTTAAACAGGTCGAAAGCATCTTTTATGTGTGTTTTTTATACCATTTTGTGTTATAGACCTTGATGTAAGTGTAATTTGATGCTTTCACGATATATGTCTAGCTTATTTCATGGCAGTGTAAAAAGTCTTAAATTTCTTTGCATACTATAATAGCTCTTTACTTTTATTGGTCCTCGATAAATTAATCAAATTAAACCAACCTTAAAAATTCTTCATTAATACCGATTTTGTAATATCTCTAAAACTATTGAATAAATTAGAGATAAACATTTGATTTGGTTCTCGTAGAATAAAAATGACATTCTATTTCTATAGCCGTGCCAATGATCGATTAGTTGATATTAAAAGAAACCATGGAACATGTGTTTTTTAAAATGCTTATGCTATCACTAGATAAACAATTAAACATATAAAAGTTATAATTTATTTAACGCTATTTAATTAAACAGATTGAATTAAATTATAGCAGAACATTTTCTATCAAACCTATGTTTACGTCAAGGATACTAACTATTTGAGAAAATATCTTTAGAGACTATATTTTCTCAAGATCAACTTAAAGATAGATCACTATTTTTTATTATAACAGTGGTTAAAAATATAGGCTGTAAAAATCATGTAATTTAAAATCATTGATTAAGGCTTGATTTATAAATCCAGCCTTAATCAATTATTTTAAATATAATGATATTATTATTGCATGGCGAATAGTATTTTTTACAAGTCATAGTTTGTCAGCAGTTGAAAAACAATATTTTCAATTAAATTATTAACAATTTATCCATAACCAATAGTGCACATCACGTAAGGTGATTTTATTAAATTTATTGTGCGTTATGTATGGATTTGAGTATATACAATCCTTGACTTGAAACGTATCAGCCAATGAGAATGCAAAAGAGATTTTAGCAATTAAAGATAGACGGAAAAAATATATGTTGTTCTTATTTAAAATACATTGTGGTTACCATACTTGTTTATTATCGTCAATGTCAACGATTGTATATGTAGAATCAAATAGCCAAAGCTATTATTTATGCTTTTAGTGAGGATTACAACATCTAGATATCATATTCTGAAAATTGAAAAATTACACCTGGACAAGGGATGATGATAAGATTTAATGGGCTGTAAAAAAATTAATCAAATAAAATTGTTATCTATGTTGGCTAATTTGATTTAATACATGGCATTCATAAATGTGTGATTGGTTAAATGAAATAACTGTGTTAATGTAAGCTTTGAAGAATATAGCAAACTTCTAAGCTCGTGACGTTTCTTTAAATAAGATAATGCAGGGTAGTGGCGCAGGAACGTTTTTATTTCGGGGGGTAAAAATAACCCTGTGTTCTTATAGGGGATAACATTTTTTAGATCAAAAAAAAGAACAGGAAAATGTAATACAGCTGTCCCTCACACTACGCGAGTGATTGGTTCTGATAAATAATCGTGTAACACGAAAACGCAAGTGAAATGATTTTAACATGAGTGATATAGGGATTACTCCAAAGGAAATAAAAACCTAAAACTTGTAAATGAATGCCATTTTTTAAATTTGTATAACTAGTACAATGCATTAGGTAGCCTACACCTATTGTCAATCTTCAATCCCTTGAAATTTGTAGACAAACACCATTTTTAATCAATGTATCTAATTAATACAATGCTACAGGGACACTTACTGTTAATCTTCAATCGCGTGATAAAATAACTGGATTTGGAAAATCTGGATTATCACTATCTTGCTCTTGACGGTAGGCTCTTGCTCTCCTGACGGCCCTTGGAC